>SDVV010012709.1:0-15360 GCA_016164225.1 Gammarus roeselii | reverse complement strand
CCCTCAGATGACACGGTGGGATTAACTACTGACGCGGTCCAGTAAATTGGGGGGGGGTTACACTCCCTCAGATGACACGGTGGGATTAACTACTGACGCGGTCCTGTAAATTGGGGGGCGTCCGGCCGTTTCCACGAGGCAGTACATTTGTTTGGTTCAGCCATCTTGGTATTCTGATGAGTGTGAAATTGTGACTATTCTGAAAATCCATGTCGTGCTCGTTTTGTTGAGGTTCTTGCATACAAATGGGGAATTTCAAAAATGGTTATTCTCAATCGTTACATTTCTCTTTTAAGTTATGATTTCGGAACCAGTTGTTCAAGAATTAAAAAGTGTTGCTAGACTGTTTTATTTTCATTGTGCTTTTCATCCTGTCCCATTTGTGAAGCAGCATAATCTGATAACCACTCATATGGTGGATTTTGACTTTGAATTCCAAATTCACTTCGGTATGATTGTCTACAATTTTACGTTCCACTCGTTCCTAGTGATTTTCTTTCTATTCTATACTAGCTCAACAACCTTGTAGTGTATTCAAAGTTTTATTCTTTCAATGTAAAGAGGACTCTTTTATCAAATTGTGTCAGGAATTTAGCGATCCCTAATTTTTATTCCATTTAGTGTTTAGGCTTCATAAATCCAGAGAAATTTATGTTCAGGTATTTTAGGATAGATAAAATCGATATGTTAGGACGAAGGGATTAGGTTGCCAAAGAAGCTCTGAGGAGCTTAAATAGGGAATTCAATTTTGTACCTTGAAATATAATAACTGTAAAATGAATAGCATGTAGACTCTACAATCTTGTTAAAATAAACTGTTTCAACTGTTTCTGTTTCAAAATACACAATTTTGAATTGGTAAAACATTTGATATCAGCCTTCATATCAGAGTCGTGGCTAAAGTCAACATGTAGCCTGGGCGTCATGTTAGCAAATACATGAGTTATAATTATATATAGAGGAAACGGAAGCAGCATAATTATCGTTCCTCTGCATAGACACCATAGCATCGGTACTAGGGCCGTTTTTCGATTTACAAGAAGGAGGCTGACAAAAAGTGCATGCTAGACTTACCACAACTACCTACGGACACTCTATGGAAACAATTACAACACCATTCGAACAATTCATCTAATCCAATATTCCCCATGCCAACACTGCCTGGTTTATGATCTTGATCTAACGAACAATAAAAAGGGTTAAACTCAGACCTCAGTCATTTCTTATTTCACGTGGAAATAATAGTCCACCATGTAATACATCATTTCGAAATGAAGTGGACACAATTCATTAACAAGTTAGAGGACCCGGCCCATCGTGCCACCGCCTCCTAAACCTCTGTCAAACCCACCAAAATATCCATACTACACCGGTATCACACTTTGGCTTTCTTTACGCCACCATTTCCGAACCTACAGGCAGGCCTATTCATTGCTCGCTCGCTCATTACTTCCCAACGCCAGCTTCACGTCATCCATCCTCCTAAACATCGATCTACCTCTAGGCCACGTCCACTCACCTCCACTTTCATCACCCTTTTTACTAATCACCCATCGTCCACCCTCAATATGTGTCCGAGTCACCTCAGAACACTTAAATCTACTCTCACCTTCCGATTTCTCGCCATACCTGATTAAATTCGAACAACGTAATTATTGGTCCGCTTTCTCCTCGTCCCTCCAGCCATGCTCCACAGACATTTAATCTCGAAAAGATTGAATCTCTTTCTTTCTTTCGCTCTTGCCCCTCTAGTCTCAGCTCTGTAGAACACAGTTGGGACAACTATCCTCCCATACAACCCTAACTTTCCTTCCTCACCCTACGTCCAACAGCTCATAACACTCTTCAGTACACCAAACGCTTTCCAACCCTACTTCAAACTCGCAACTTCATCTCAATTTTTGCTAGTTAAGTCTTCTCTACATGAGAGCCCATGTACTTTTAAACATGAAACATCCCCAAATAACTCTCATTTAGAAGGAAACTAATTCTACTCGCATCGACATTCCTCCAACATCTCATTACTTTACTTTTACACACGTTAACATGCAGCTTTCTCCTCTCACATACTCTAATAAACTCCAAAACTAGCCTACGCAACTTTTCCTCCGAATCTGCCACAGTGCCGCATCATCCATCCTCAAACAGTAAATGACTCAACTGCCAACTTCACTCATTTAGAACCAACAGCTCTAAGCCTCGACCCATTAAACTGACGTTCACCACTCTGACCACTTCATACATGTTGAGATTGAACAGCCAGGGAGTCATTACGCAACCTTGTCTCAGTGTCTCTTTCACTGTGGACCAAGCACTCACCTCACTCCGCACTCTGACTCATGCACTGCTGCCCACATTGATACTCTGACCCGATCTCATCATATTTTTGCCCACTCCATACAACCGCAAAGCCCTCCAAAGCGATTGCGTGTCGACCACGTCGTAGGCCTTTCCAGATCCATAAAGACCCAAAACACATTCTTCCCTTCACGAGGTTCTTCACACAGACTTGTCTGACTGCAAAAATCTGATCGGCACATCTCCTACCACTCATGCAGCCACACTGTTCCTCACCAATTGTGCCATCCGTACTGTCTCTCATCCTCTTCATCAGCACCCTCCCGTACAACGTACCGGCCACATATAACAGACATATGACTCCCGGGTTGCAACATTCAGTTGAATCTCATTTGCCCTAATACAGCGATACAATGCAGGCACTGCGCCACTCATTCGGCGCCGCGCCTGACACTAAACATAGATTCAGTAACTTCACCAGTCACTTGACTATCGTTACTTTTCCCTCTCTTCAGGCACTAGTTGGAACGTTATCTAAACCAGGGTTTTCCCAGCTCTGATCACGTCTACTGCCTCCTGCAGCTCTTCCTCTGTAATGTTTGTAACAAGTCTCTCTTCTTAAACCAGTATCCGTGCATCACCACCCACAGCAACAATTTCAACCTCTCTTGCATTCTCAACATTTGACCATTCATCAAAAACGGCCACCTCTTCCGTACATCACCACTCTAATACAGCAACCGACCTTTGTCATCTTTCACCGCCTCCCTCTTCACCTCCTCCAGAACATCTGGTTTAAAAAAAATGCACAGCCGCTGCCTCACTTGGCATCAGCGTCCCTCCCGTGTCATCTCTCTTCTCTTTTCTATAAAGTTGTAACACCTTCCTTAATCTCGCTTGTAACCACTCCTCAAAGGCAGTTAACTTATGCGCCACCGCCAGTGGCGCAGAACCCTTCCCAATACGCCCGTCCACAGGGCGCTCACCACAGACTTCTCTCAACGTCTCTCATTCTTTTTCAACATTTCGCATGTTTTGCCCTCTCACGCTGTCATATTTCTTCTACAATGCTTGCTGGCACTTCTCAGCCCTGCTTTCTACATTCAGCTCACTCACCTTTACAGCCTCTCTTCCTGCACCTCCACTTTTGTTCCCCTTCCACTTCTGCTGCACTCGTAAACTTCCTTCCACCAGTATAGATGGTCTGACATTCCTCCACCCCCCTCTCCCAATACCCGCATACCCATATGCCTTTCTACCACTCTCTTCTACCACTCTTCCACTCTTCCACTCTACCACTCTTCTACCACTCTCTTCAGAATCAACACAGATCCGTCAACGCTCTTCCAACCACTGCACCATGGGCCCTTCCTACCCATGTGTACTTGTGGATATATCGCTTCTTATACAAGATGTTTTCAACCACCAGCACATGCTCCAAGCACAAACCTAGCAGGTTCTCTCTACAGTTGTTTCTACCGGAACCGTCCTCCCTCCCTACCACATTCTTCCCCACTACATCTCCAACTCTCCCATTTGGATTAGATTTTGTGAGACAGTTTGAGCAATCCATCACCAGGCTTGGATTACGTACTGGCAATTCATCAATCATACCCGCAAATCAGATCGCAATCTCTCGTTCTGTGTAGCATACATTTGATTCCTTGAAGCAATACAATTCCATTCAGTATTGTTGATCTGCAGAAATATCAACAGGGACGTGCGAAATAGATAGTGGATAAAAATAAATTTCATTTCTTGGAACTCGCTGAACAGTCGTGGTAATTTAGATGCCCTTTTTTGTACACTGCTTTTTAGACATACATTTTGGAAAGAAACAGTTGAATTAAAATGTTAATGCTCATTGAGAAATTATGTTTCTCGTTGGAAGAACTGTCCTCACTTCTCATTTCTTCCACATCACTTCTTGTCACCCTCACACTTTAAACCGTTGTTCAACGATTTGCCTCGCAATCTCCATAAACACTGGCAATCTCGACAACTTTGACGCGTTAAATTACCCACTAATGGCTGTTAGGAGCTCAGACAGCCACATAAAAGTACAGTCGTCGCGTCGAATCAAATTTGTATAGAATTGATGTTCAAATGATATTTTCTGCTATGCATGGTGGGCCAAAAAAAGTATAAAAATTTTACAACTTGAATAACTTCGTCGAAAGTGGGATATTTTTTAATCTGATTCTTTTAATCGGCGGAGATTTTTTTTCCAAGTTCCTATAATCATCTGAATTTAAGCACTACAATATTTCTATAGTACGTTATTGAGAAAAGGACACCAAAAAGGTATTTGAGCATGACAGAAAATAATATCCCTATGCTTGTAAATTTATTTGAAATAAATAAATAACAATTTCAAAATAAAGACCGTCAAAAACCCTTTAAGACCCCATAGACTTCAACATGTCCGTCATTTCAATCGATGCAATTTTGGGCTGTAATTCGCGCGCTTTTCATCAGATTTGTGACCGGATTGCCTTTCAAAAAATATAGACACCCCCCCCCTCAAAAAAAAAACGCAAGAAGTCAAATCTGGGATTCAAGAAGGTCATTCATTGTAGCCTTTTCCAACGAATCGGTGTTGGAATGCTTCCAACTGATATTCTTCTTCCGCGGTGCGTCTTATGTGAGTTGGATCTTAGTCTTGCAGTCACCAAATTCGGTCAAATCTGTTCTACAAACCATCTGTAATTCTGGAACTGTTTCTCAATCTTTTTTTTCTAGGCCACCTTCAACATATTAATTTTACCATCGAAGAAAATAAGACCGGTGAACGAACCCTTACCACAGAGTCCTGCCTACAGAGAAAGGTTTAATATATTTTATACTTTTGTCTAAGATGTTATTTCCGGATGGATGTTTATTTTGGGAATAATGATGACAGTTCTGTCTCTTCCCTGTAATATCATTCAAACAAAATACCTCTTTATCTCCAAGTACGAACTGGTCAGCGAATCTTTGTGGGCGTTCAAGACACCGTTCAGCAAATCTTTCTTAGCGTTGGAAACACCATTCAATAAATCTAACGCGCTGCTTCAAAACTCCTCCAATGAGTGGAGGATGCTTGATTTTTCGTGCACTATCAGTTGAAATGCGTGAGTGACAGCTTCGCTTCCTCTCTCCTATCAGACGCTCATGGATTTTCTTTCAAAACTGTTCAATTTGATGTTTGGTTATGTTATTGCAGTTATCGGACAATCAGAGTGACTTCTGTTGAGATTGAGGATGGTTCCATTTTCGTTGAAATTCTGATTCACATTTCATTGTACGTTTGCATGAGAAATTCTTCCAAGAACTAGTGCACGAAACTATTTTGAACTGACCTCAAACGTGCACATCGGTTAGAAGATGTGAATATAAAAACTCTCCAATCTCTTGTCAACTGCGTGATGATGGCTCATAAAATGTAAAAATGGATCGGAAACAAAATCAAAGCTGGTGACAACTTGTATCATAGATTTAATCCAATTTTGTCCTGGTCTTTCATTATTCTTATTCATTAATCTGGGCCAAATAAGTGGAAATTTTTCGTCACAAGTTTTTTTTTGGTGCTCGTTGCTCATTTGAATAATGTTAAATTATTTCAATGTATCCTCTTAGATAGTTTCAAGTACAACCAGGAAACAATTTCCTCGTCGAATTAAGGGAACAGATTCAAAATATCTTCCTCTTCAAGTAATTTTTTACATATGTAAAATTAAAGGAAAAAAATTGTGGGCTCCTTGGACTTACACATTTGCATTTTCTCCAGACGATTGACTGTAAACAAACAACCATAAAAACTTACCTGACGGCACACAATTCCATTTGAATGAAGTTTAAATAAAACAGCTTGAAATGTAACCGATAGTACATTTCAAGCTCGGTCAGCTTGCCTGAAATGCAAAAATTGTGTGAAAAGTCGCGCTGATTTACAATCAAACGATAAACATCACCTGCATCGTATTGATTGGCATCAATTTCCACTCTAGCCTATTGATGAAGTAAACTCCTGAAATAAAGGCCTAAAATGTGCACAGCCTTTCATTGGTAACAACTTCTAAGTAAGATAACTAAACTGCGCCTATCAAATTCTAAATTGAAATTGATTGATCAATATAGCTGTCGTTAAAGGGGCTTAGTAAAATGTTTTTTCTGTTTTCACGCAGATATACGTCGGCACGTATAAGACCCCTTTAACATTTTTGCGCCGTGATTCATATCAACGAACTCGTAACATGTTTATAAGTCACTACAAAACACCTGTAAAACTGGGAGGTAATATTCTACAATACTGAGGGAACCTTGTCATTATTATTCGTTCATTGTCTCAAACTGTTACCGCCAATACAGTCATTATTGCCTCAATTGGGACATCGCAATTAATAAATGGATAATGTTATGGTAGATATATTTATGCCCCTTTCAACCAGATTTTACTTATATTCAAAATCAAATGAGGAATAGCAAAACTCGCTTTATCGCAAAAACAAAGAATTTATGTTGCTACAAAAAACTTTGTAATGATCAAAGTTACCCAGTGTTTCTCTGCATGTATAGGTAACATCAACTTTAGTTGAAACAGAAATACCATCCCTTCTCAGTCCTCGAGTTTGGCAATCACTCAAAACCACCTTGGAACTGTATTGTAGTTGGTCGTTTTGTAGTTTTTCCTTTTAACCTTCTATGTAATTCATGCAGATGTAATCTTCATCAAATAAATATCTTCCACACGTCTGGCAACGGAGCCTTCCATTAGTCGATTGTAAAATAAGGTTCTCCTGATTTATAGGAAGGAAGATAGATTTCCTAACAGTCGACGACTGGCTGCAGTTTGAGTCTGTCTTCGTAGGACTTCGGTGAGACGGCCATTTTTTGTCAGGACCTTTTTCCCCACTTCGTGTATGGAGAAGCTGGAGACAAAGAATAGCTTGAAGAGTTGAGGACAAGGCTGCTTCAGGTTAAAGAGTGAAACGGGTCTTGGAGTATAACGTGTTGGATGATTGATCCATCGCAAATAACTGGCTGTCGATGCCCTAAAGCTCACATCATCCTTAGAAAGGACTTTGAATACAAAAAAAAATGCTCCCATAGTGTTTAAATTGTACGTAAAGTGCGATTTTTCTAAAATTATGGACTGCTTCATATCATATTGAAACAACAAGTCATCATTAATTGGAATAGGACGAGAGACAGTAATACAATCTCATTATCATCGACCATTGCGATGGTTAATATGTATTTGAATACGCTTTTCATTCATATTTTTCCACTACATTTTATGTATCGTGAAATTTAGAATCTTTTCATGGTGGTGGCGAAGTATCGAAACCATGTGGGAACTTCCGTTGTTTCAAGTTGTTGTTACGTCAAAATCACACAGTTGGTGAAGTGGATAACGTTTGCTGAATTGATAAAATAGAGTCACCAGAGATATTCGATTATTTGAGATCAAATTAACCATAAAATGACGAATCCAATTATTAATTTATCTTTGACTTCAGTGTTTAAGTTGGAAGAGTTTAGGTAATGCCAGTAAACAATTTTTTTGTCATAAATCACTGTAAAAAATTGTTCTCCGCATCCTATGACCTGCTGTTCAGCAATCGATTGTACTTGTTTCTTTTTTGGCTCAGCTCAGTCGACGACAATTAGGAATGCAACAGAAAATATTCAAAATTTACCATTGCCTTGTCACGCGAAATTGACCTTCCTCTGCCCTGACAATCCCACACACACAAACTCTCTTCCAGCTCATCGTTACATTAGTTCGAGAACTCCAGTTGCTGAACACAAAGGAAGTCAGCTGCTGTAATTCAGTTGAGTTAGATTAAAATTTAAAAGAAAAAATAAGTATTCAAAGAGTGCACATTTCTGATAACTGGCTACCTCAAATTTTGTGTGACGATTTTGGCAGACCAGTAAAGAGTGGGGGTGTACACATTGCCTGGTGGAAGACTCAGCAACTGCTCAGTCTTGTAGTAAATTGTCTGTAAATTTTGAAACATTTCACCGACAAGTTCCAATAATTCGAATATCACCAGAGGAGGAAAAAAAATCTTCTCTCTAAACTTGAAACCCCTTTGATGACAAAACAAAACATGAAAATGTTTGTTTTCCGTAGCTTAGGTGTTTCAACTCTTTCCTAAGCACCCCCAGGTTGTGCTCTCCAGGTGGGAGAATCAGCAGGTCTCGTAACAGACCCCGCTCCGTGCTGAGTGTTTGGAGGCGAAGGTGCGGCTTTAATATCAACCGGGACCCGAAGTGCGGACGTAGTGCGGCAGAAACCGCACTGCTGCTGCTGTAGGGCCTCGTGAATTGCCGGTGGCTTGATGGAAGAAGGCGAGACGGGAGAAGGAGAGACTGAAGGAACTACTGAAGCAACAGGAGAATGCTAAATGAAATGATGAAACCAGCACAAGAAAGGAGAGGCCAACTAAAGTTACGATAGGAGGTAAATGGATAAACCATGCTAAAGAATCAAGCTTAAGTGCCCAACTGAGTTACGCAAGAAGCCAAAAGTGGAAGAAAGCGGCCAGGAAAGTCCATCCGACTTGAAATGAGAGAACTTCAGAACAGAAAAAGTCAGTCGAGGTCAACTGAAAAAAAAGTGAGGAAGCAGAAAGAGAATACAAGTGTCCTACGTTGATGAAAGGGGCAAGACAGAGCGGTCTCTGTCATTGGTAAAGAAGAGAAGCGACCGCAGTCGATTCTGAAAGGGGTCGCATATAACTGACACATTACCAAGTGGAACTAAGCCAAGAGAATCAAGAGGGGTTCAGGTTTATTGAGAAAAATTCAAGAGGTGATCAAGATTACGTAGAAGTATTCAAGATGCGTTCAAGTTTACGTGGAAGAATTCAAGAGGTCATTCAAGAGGAATATAAATAAAGCATAGGAGTTGACGATTCGTTTGACCTACAGAAATTACTGATGACGACATTTTGCTCAAAAATCCATATTAAATGGGAGGGTTATCGGGAGCTATTCGTTGGCTGAAGGTTGACGGATGATAGTCCAGCCAAGAACCTCCAGGAGCAGCCGAAATGAGCCAAAGGCAGCCAATAGGAGCCACTGCCATTTGGAGCAAAGTGGAGCCAGAAGAAGTCATTAACAGCCATGAACAATCAAGATGAGCCATTTGGTGAGAAAAAGTTCCCGAGAAAAGCCATGAACGAGCAGTCAGAAGCATGCAACAACAGTCAAGATGAGCTAAGAGATGTCAAGAGCAGCAGCGAGAAGTCACATGACGTCAAGCAAAGCCAAGAGCAGCAGCGAGAAGTCACATGACGTCAAGCAAAGCCAAGAGCAGCAGCGAGAAGTCACATGACGTCAAACAAAGCCAAGAGCAGCAGCGAGAAGTCACATGACGTCAAGCAAAGCCAAGAGCAGCAGCGAGAAGTCACATTACGTCAAGCAAAGCCAAGAGCAGCCAAAAGGATCCAGTGAGCCAATAAGTAGCAAAGTTCCTAACATGACTTCCGAAATTAATTAAGGGAACAATACTTGTTTAATTTTTTTTTAAGTTTAATTTCACTGTGCCAAAATAATTGTAATAGGACTCACAATACCAAAGTTTGTATCTTGACTTGGATAAATCCAAAGGAACCATTGTCATTCGGTAAAATCTCCTTTGGCAGCAAGATTTCTTTTAAATTCTCACGCAGAACTACAGTTGGGGAGAGATCAAAGGATGTCGTATCCTCCAATCCTTTCTTGGAAGTAGGAGAAAACTATGTTGGGTATTCTTGATGTTCTACATTACTGTTGTGTGGAGTTCGAGGACGGTCCCCTGGAACCGTCTACATTAGTGCTAAAAGTGGCAATGTGTCCACTTTCCGATTGCATTGCAATTTGTTGATAAAATTAGCACCTTCCAAGGCTAATTATGAGACAATAAGCGAGAAGACTCACTGAACAGAGTAACTCAAAACCAGGTTCGTCAATGAGGGTCTCACTCAAAGTTAAGCTCGTCCAAGAGTCTCACATGCAAAAATTAGTTTGGATCTGAGTCTCACAATCTTAGTCAGGTTCGTCATTGAGTCTCACATTCAATGTTGAGCTCATCAATGAGTCTCACATTCAGAGTCAGGCTCGTCAATGAGTCGCACATTTAAGGTTAAGTTCGTCTACGTGTCTCACATTGTAAGACTTGGTCTTCCATATCTTGAATACGTCAACATATTGACGTTCGTGCACTTCGATCTGGAAGTGAGTGCAATAAACTAAGGGGTTCTCCGAAGTGAACAAATGCCATGTCGTATATAATCGCAAAGATAAGGAACTTCACAGAAAACAACATGTTCTTTTCAAGGATTACACCAACAACTGGCAATGGCCGCCAGGCAGGGTTCATCAAGCGATGACGTTATCAAGCCATTTTTTTCCATAAAAACTTGTAGAGGAAGACAATTTTAGCTCTTGTAATTTCACGTTGAGGTGGCAACTGTTGCCATGAAATATTGAACGTAATGCTCATGTTAATATGTGATTTATTAGGGTAAAATACAGATTTGTTTTCATAACTTTCAAAATATCATACGCCGGTTAATAATTTTGTTAATTTAATAAATTTGATTGGGAAAATTAGACCGAATTCTTGTTTAGATTCCGTATGACAAGGAATGGAATTAGAGCTGCCTACCTAATTGTAAACTGGCCATAAATACATGCGATAGCCGAGTGAATAAAATACATGAGAATATATAAGCCCATATGCGCTAACTTACAGGTAGTAATAATGAGAAGATAGAGAAATTATTGAAAAAAGTAGACACTATCTCTAATCAACTGAATACACAGAGACGACATCAGTGGTATGGAAACTTCACAAATTGTTTCATATTACCTTAAGTTCTCTGTTTGAATTTTATCATGAACATCATTTGATCATCTAATCGTTATCCCACCTCCTAACAGCATGAATGTTGCTGGCCATCATGGGAGGCGCACCTAAGTAGCCTCACATCAAATGGTGGACATAGAACTTGTATTTTATTGAGAGATATTCATATATATAATCATATTTTCAGGGATAAAAGCAGTGATATGTAACTGTTCACACTTTACAATAGTCAACAGTTTGTAGCTGCTATCGTCCTCATAATTTTTCAGTCTTCGTGTGGGAAACTAATCGTGAGTAGAGAACGAGAATGACAGCTGTTCGTGAGTAGAGAACGAGAATGACAGCTGTTCGTGAGTAGAGAACGAGAATGACAGTTGTTCGTGAGTAGAGAACGATAATGGCAGCTGTTCGTGACTAGAGAACGAGAATGGCAGCTGTTCGTGAGTAGAGAACGAGAATGGCAGCTGTTCGTGAGTAGAGAACGAGAATGGCAGCTGTTCGTGAGTAGAGAACGAGAATGTTCGTGAGTAGAGAACGAGAATAGCAGCTGTACGTGACTAGAGAACGAGAATGGCAGCTGTTCGTGACTAGAGAACGAGAATGGCAGCTGTTCGTGACTAGAGAACGAGAATGGCAGCTGTCCGTGAGTAGAGTATGAAAATGACAGCCGTTTTCTCTACTGCACAATCTCTTGAGGATCAGACAAATTAAACTGCAATCAAATCACTGCATGGTACGCTACAGTCTACCAAAATCAAGTGTCGAAGGGGTTGGTATTTGAAATAAAGCAATTTCAAATTTGACACATTTATATATTTACCGTAATTAGACACAAGCTGAACAAGTAGTCCACAACGCAAATGACGAGGCAACGCAGCCCAATTGCAGCACAATAATGATATCAAACCGACATATTAACAAACGCCAACAGAATCGCGGCACCGAGTAAACACACTCTTTTTCAACGATAACAATTCTTCAAACCTCTTAAATTTATTTGAAATGCTCAACGTACAAAGACGATTCAATTTTCAACTAAATTGTTAATTCAGAAATGAAGTATATTGAAAAGATGATGCGATGGTTGGTGTTTAGACGAGGATCCTTTTGTTTGGTGACGGTCTCCTATTTTGAAGCCATCGTGGGGCCTTGTTTGCAGGTTCATGTAGTACTGAAGAGGTCACGCCTGGCCCTCGGTGCTGCGTGTCAGGACGTTTTGACACGCGCCTCGTGTCGTCACAGTAACGGGTATTATACACGCGGCATGTCGTCGACTGCGTGCCGGGAAGAGGTCGTGAGGCCGTGACGACGAGTATAGGCGTCGTTGTTGCAGCGAGGGGACGTGTGGGGGAGAAGATCTATCGATCTTAAGTGTCGAAAAGATTTATGTCGCTAGGATAGACAAAAATATATTGAGCAATAAAATAAACAAATAGATCAAGAGCTATAAAGTAGACAAAAAGATCTGAACTTCATTGGCGTGCATGTAGCATATTCTCGTACATGTTAATGGTAATCCTGATCACTTGCATCTAGGTCGAATCCTGTTGACTTTGTGGCTCAGTGGAAAAGACTAGAAAATCAGGGTTCGGACTCAGGTGGTAGAGAAACTCGTGTGTAGGAAACAAATTCAAACACTTCCAATGGGCGTTGGTGTTCTGTGCTCCACCATGCACTCAAAATGCACTTTTTTATTCTAATTTTCTCAGGCAAACACTTCACCGATCCTCCTCGAAAAATGAATTTCGAACGTTGCCAGTCGAAGATGAAACACCCACTCACAAAACCTGGTTCTGCTTGCAATAAACTGGAAAGCTTTTCTTTTGTTCCTTCCGAAATAAGTGAGCAATTTGCATTTGCTTTAACGTTTTGAGAAATAACAGCAAATGGCCATTGAAGACGGACGAACGTTTTTCGCTTGACTGTTTGCGCTGAATTCGACAGGATTTCAGAGCACGGTTCCTGATTTGAAGGAATGCTGGGTACGGCACTGTATCTGAATACAGTGTTCGGCCCGGTACTGAATCTAAATGCAGTGCTGGGCATGGTACTGTATAGAAATACACTGCTGGGCACGGTACTGTATCTAAATGTACCTAAATAATGTTGTGCACAGTGCTGTATCAAAACACAGTGTTGGGCACAGTACTGTATCTAAATACAGTGTTGGGAGCGGTACTGTATCTACATACAGTGTTGGGTACATTACTGTATAGTAATAGAGTGTTAGGTGCGGTACTTTATCTAAATAGTTTTGATCACAGTATTGTATATGAATACAGTATTAGGAACGGTTCTCTATATAGATAAGGTGTTTGGCAAGATACTGTTGATAACTACAGTGTTGGTCACGCCCAAAATCTGAAGACTATGTTACGCACGGTACTGCATCTAAATATATTTTCCAATTACCTTGCCCATTTAAAGGAGGATGAATTTGGACGAAGAAAATGACAAAAATACATACGTGTATCACAAAAATTTGGCCCAGCGCAGAACGACAACTTTCTAGCTGACCGAGCAGTAAATGGTGATACGGTCTTTCCGAGGAAGTCAGAGTAAAGCTATGGAACAAATGCCATTTGTTAAGGTACTTTGCAATTCGAAAGCCAGCTGCCGTATCACACGTGTTACGAACCGTGGAAAATAATCGCATCTACTGGAATGACCTAATACATTGCTAGCTTCTTTTGATTTGTTTCATTCATACAATAGTGGACTGAGTTTATTTAACTTGTATTCACTTGAACTCGTATCAACTTTCATATCAATTACATATAGCCGCCTTCTTATAAATAATATGGAATCAATCTTATATGCTTATATGCTAGCTGACGGCTGGCTGAATTAGACTGATCGTTATTAAAGTCCTATTTTTAAACAGCATTTCATCTATGCATGAATGCCCGATTATAGGAAACTATAAACGCTATCAAATCTATGATATTAAAAATTTTGTTAGTATCAATCCGATATTTTGTAATAAACAAAATGTTGTGCGATATTAATCGGGCATGGAAAATAATAAATATATCTACTCTCAGTTATGTTCACGAGTGAACAAAAGACATGGAACAAAACACTGTCTTTCCAACAGTGTCGAACTATAAATTCGACCTGAGATTTAACATCAGAGGGAGAGAGCAGAGCCAATATCAGTCACATCTCGGGAATCGCGTCGACGAAACTTGAAAGAAAAATTGAAGTTTTCATGTGCAGCCCTAAGGACGCGAGATTTAAAAACAACTGCAGAAGATATAAACTTGTTAGTAAAGAGATCCTACACTTTCCATTCGACAAATTGCTAGAAAACATAACTTCAGTAATTGAATTTCTCCTTAAGTTCTTCGTACGCAACTGGCATGAAGTCGTAATAGCTCCACAAGTGCCAGGAGCTTAGCAAAATTCATAAAAGTCAACGTTAGTCTTTTTCTTCCTGGAAATCAGATTCTCACGTTGATGCATCAAAAATTATAAGCGGATGAGATGTTAATTCATGGCCACATATGCCACATTCTAATTATCTAAATTCAAGATTCCGGAGCATCGTTTACCCTCAACAATATGAAGATTCTACCCAACGCCTGGCCAAAGAAGAGTCAGGTGTGTTCTCGCGTTCTGCACCGCAGATAACCCTTCGTGCCATCCGTTTGGGAGCTAGTTTCGATGCCGAGTTGTGGTATTGAGCAATGTTTTCATGCTAAAACACCACTACACCATCTTTCCGTATTTACTCCGTATACGGCACCATGAGAAGTGACGCCGGTAAATTTTATGTGGCTTCAACATATGTTTCAAAATATGAACTCTTCAACAGGGAACACTTTCTTCTTCCGTCACGAATTAAACAAACCTTATATACTGATACCAAGCTTCCGAACACTTTAATATTCAGCGTACATTAAATATACCGTAATGAATCAATTTATCTCTAAGCTTTAACCAACTATATCTATGATACCGTCCCCCTCCTGGGCCCCCTCCGCGCTCTCTTATCGTTGATACAACTGAGAATATGAGTTGGTCACTGAGCATTGACAGGGAAAGTATCAGTTTGTATCGGCAACTTGAAATCATTGTCGATGGTACGAAGTAACTTGTTCAGATTATAACTTAAGCTTGTGTTTGACTTTATATGAAGAACTTTATTTTTAGCTCTAATGGAATAGCTGAAATAAATATTCCTATTTATGTTGGGAAAATATTTCTAGCAATATATA
>SDVV010012708.1:0-15361 GCA_016164225.1 Gammarus roeselii | reverse complement strand
TCTTTCGATTAAGTTTATATCAAGCAGCTTAACACAGGCTTAGTCAGCATTTATTAAAATGACTAGCTAATTATTTGTCTTTACCTCTTTTTAATTTTTAATTTTCTCATTACAAAGAGATTGTAATGTTGGCATGCAATTAAAAGCAAGTAGGAATAGGGCGGTGAAATAGATTTGACAAAGATTGAAATGGTTTTGAACGATTGAACAAAGATTTAAATGTGTTTGAACGATAGGCAATACCCACACACGATCCTGCACAATATAAGGTCACGGGTCCTCCTCTTAACGCAGAGCCCTAAAATGATAAGCTAATAAGACGTTCTCTAAGCTCCTCCAACAACAAACCCTCTAAGTAGTCTACTTCACTGAGATTTCACCTTGAATTAAAGACATGTCACCCCACAGCCACACTGCCAACAGAAGCAAATCCTGCTGCATGTGCCCAGAATATCAGAGACTGCATATCATGGAAAAGCCAAAAATACACCAGAACTAGCAAGCCTATAAGCATAGAGCAGCCGCATTGCCCACACACTCCGGTGGCCAGCGCATGTGCCCCAAAACACGACAAGGAGAAGCCTACCCTCTCCCACAGGGTAGCTCATTTGGTGACAGATACTCACTCACCCAAAGTTACTGAGCTCTCCGTCTCCCACCCCTTGTACCTCTGAAACTGAGTTCATAACTCATTTATTTCTCCGATACGGAGCCTTTAAACGTCACCTCAACAGAAAAATCTGCAACAGCAAAGCCGGCTCACTGTAAAGCATCAGGCACCAGCACCGGGTCAACAGAAAATACCAAAACGCCTAAGACAATACTCATTGGTGATATCCTCATGAAAAATGTGCTAAGGTCCGACCTTTCAGATAGATGCACGTTTGAAAAAATAAATATTAACGATTATGGTGCCCTGTCTAAAATTATTGTAAGCGCAAATCCATTCAAAATTACATTATTGTGCTCCCGGACTACGTCGAAAATGAAGTAGTAGTCAAAATAACCACCACAATTTCAACGAAAAACCAAAATGCTAAGATGTACATGGCAGAAACCCTCAATCTGGAAACAATGGAACAGAGGCGACGTTTCATGAGTCTTTGCCACTTCTTGAGGCTCAAAGTTATCCCAACAGGCAAACTAAGAGACGAATTCACTGGTGCCTCCGACGAACGATCGTTTCATTCGGAGAATGCTAGTCTAAACAATAGTGGAATTATCAAATTCTTCAACACGGTAGCACGTTACGCTCCTCAAAGGGTTGAGGTATTGCCATCCCTATACTATAACAATGTCAGAAGCAAGCAATCATTACTCTGGTCTCCTCCCTGCCTCTACTTCTCTCCATCATATGGCCATCAACTCGTATCATCACCCAATCACACGTCAGCAAAGGAAAACTTCTCTCAGACAACTCACATCCTAGCGCCCTCTCGTCACCCCCAATTTAAAATTCAAACGAAAAATCACCAATCAGTGACTCCTTATTATCCCCACACAATTAACTCCCATGCAACGCCTTTTCAATACGGTCGCAGCAATAGCGTCTCCTCAGCGCCTCCTCATTTCTTCTCCTACCCTTCTCCTCCACTCTACACTACTCACACAAATTCGTCTAACTTTGCTTGCAGCACAGCCCTAATCCTCCCCTTTTGCTACCATTCCCTTACCTCAGCCCAAACTCCGATTCTACCTATTCCGCTAATCCCTCCCATATATCACCCCCCTCCACCCATTCTTTCTTCAAGCTTCCACTTTCGTTACCATTCCCTACCCTTAACCCAAACTCCAACATTACCTATCCCGTCAATCGCTCACATATATTACCCTCCTTCACCCATCTTTCCTCTAGCTCCCACTTTCGCTACCATTCCCGAACCTCAGCCCAAACTCAAACCTTACCTATCCCGCCAATCCCTCCTAAATATTACCCCCTCCACCCATTCCTTTCTCTAACACGGTTCAGCCATCCTCAGTCATGCCTCTCTTCAATCACTGATCTAAATTTCTTTCCCTTGGTTCTGTTCGGTGTCCCCTGCTCCAATCCACCCTTAATAACAAAGAACAGAACCGAAAGCAAGAATATCCCAAACATACAAACAATGCCACTCGAGAATTAGCAATCATTGGATATCGTCAGTAAGAGTGTTACAGAAGAACATATTAAAAATCTAAATGAGGGTGGCGTTGCTGACACAAGAAACAATAAACCGGATGAGCGAATGTCAATGCAGGTGACGGAAAACTTGCAACAATTCCCCAGGAACACCAACATCGACACCATTCTCAATGATTTAGGATTAAAAAGTCAATCAACACTAGCAGACGGACATTGTATGATTCACGCGGTGAGAATATCCGTAGTAAAACAAACAGGACTTAACGATGAAAACATCTTAGAGGGGATAAAAACTGAAGCAATAGAAGAATCCTTCAATTACATAGAGGATAACGAAGCTTTTACGGGGCATAAAAAAGATGATAGGTTCTTCTCCGAGATAGAAAAGTATTTTGAAAAGAAAGAGTACAATAGCAGTTTTGACGATCTAGTTCCCGCAATTCTCAGCAACGCACTCAAAATACAAATCACAATCTTTGATGAAACAAACCCGGGCATCGTAACAAAAACTGTAATTATTCCGACCAACCTTAAGAGTGATGAAACTGACCAATACTCAATATTTGTCCCGAGAAAGAGAACCACTATAGTAGTCTTGCACCAACCGACCCTCTGAAGCCACATTTTGAAGAACAAAATATAGCAGCGAAGCGAAACAAGCATGTGGAAACAAATGTGCAGTGTTCCAATAGGTATCCTCCTTTGCAATACGACAATGATACATCCCTATTCGTTGAAGAGATGCCTCTGCAATCATCCCAAAGTGACACTGACTATCCTGTCAGTAAAATCAAATGACTAGAGGCCACCCCTCAGCAATCATGTCTGTAAATACCCATCAGAACCTAAATAATATCGTGATTAAACATATAAACGTTGGAAGCTTAGGAACAAAGATGGATCACATCAAAATGATGATGAAGGAGGACTCAATCGACATTCTATGTCTGACTGAAACCTGACTGGAATCTGCCATTAACACTACCTTCATCGAGATTTACGGCTTCAATGTTTATAGAAAATATAGAGAAATAAAAGGAGGAGGAGCCGTGATTTATGTGCGAGAAGAATATACCTCTTCTCAAGTAATGCTTAACGACAGCAATGAAATTGATGACCTTTGGGTAAACATCCAGGTACGAAAAAACAGATCGTTTGTTGTTGGTTCTCTTTACAGACCACCTAAAGCAAGTGTACAGTCTTTTCAATACATCAAAGAAAGATTTCGATAAGCCATCCGCTTAGGACTACCATGAAATAAACTGCACCATTAACATCAAAAAAAAGAAACAAGTATACAAAAAAAACTGTCGTATAAAAAGAAATTACACCGCGGATAGATTTAGAACACAATTAGTGGCAAACGTCGAGATGATAAAACCGATACATGGCACGAAAAACGTCACAGAGCAAGCCCAATTATTCACAGACTCTCTTATCACGTGTCTGAACGCTGTGGCGCCAACGGAAACTAAAACAATGAAAAGCATGCCGGGTAAATGGATTACAGAAAAACTGCAAAATGAAATTGCACTTTAAAAATATCTCAAACGCAGAGCAAAACGAAGCATCACTTGGTTAGAATTATTTCAAATTCAAAATAAAAGAGTCAAACGAGAATTCAGGAGGGTAAAAATTAAATACCATCGTGAGGAACTAGAACAGTGCAAAAACAATCAAAAAGAAACATGGAATATACTGTAAAGAATTGTTCTCTACAAAAAAAATCACCTCGCCTACTTATCCGAAAACTCAAGCAGCTTCAGAGAAGTTTAACAACTACTTCGCTGGAGTTGGGAAACAGGATTTTGAAGAGGTAACCCAGGAAGCTTATCAAGGATTACAGAGCGACGCAACAGATGCATGGAGTCCAAAGCTTTCGATGGAGACAGCGACCTAGAAACAAACGTCAAATGGAAACCAAAGCAAGTATCAAAACACAAAGTAAAACGAGCTGTATTTGCCTTGAGGAACACAAATTCTACAGGAATAGATGGTTTAGCCCTACGATATCTGAAAATCAGCCTTATAGTTACCTTGCCTTATATCAGCACAGTTATTAACACCTCCATAGCAAGTGAAACGTTTCCAGTGATCTGGAAGCATGCAATCATAAAAGCAATTCATAAATCTGGGGACACGAATGAACCATCCAACTTTTGACCGATCAGTCTTCTGCCTTTTCTATCCAAGATTCTAGAAAAGATAAAATCTATCTAATTGATTGATTACCTCAAATCAAATAAGCTGTTGAATCACTGCCAGTATGCTTATCGGCGAAAATTATCGACAGAAGACGCACTTATGAGCATCACTGAAGATCTGTACAAAAACTTTGATGGGTTGCAGATATCTCTGCTGGTATTGCTAGACTTATCGAAAGCATTCGACAGTGTAAGCCGTACAATTCTTTTTGGCCAACTCCGCAACATTGGAATAGACCATACTTGGTTCGAAAGTTATCTGATGAATCGGCAACAATCAGTTAAACTCGATAACGCAACTATGTCAAATTTGGCCACAGTTGCCTTTGGGGTCCCTCAAGGTTCGATACTTGGCCCTTTGTTGTTCCTCGTTTTTCTAAATGACATCGACTGTAAAGTACCAAAAAATCAAGCGAAAATGGTAATGTACGCCGATGATGTTCAAATATTGCTAACACGAAAACTGTCCGATCTGAATGCGTTGAAAGACGACGCTGAGACAGCCGTAACTAATCTGAAATCTTGGTATGATGAAAATGAACTCAAGCTCAACTCTGAGAAAACAAAATGCATCTTGTTTGTCTCGAACTCGAAAAGAAGGGCAGTTCCAATAAATTTCTCTATCAGGATAAGCAAATCTGACATTCCTGTTGAAGATAAAGTTATAAGTCCGGGAGTATGGTTTGATCCCGATCTTTCCTTCAAACACCACGTAACTACTCTGTGTTCCAAGTTGAATGGAACACTTTTGTTCCTAAACTCCGCAAAAAAAGAATTAATTTCAAATCAAGATTACAGATTGTCCACGCTTTAGATTTTTCTCACATTAACTACTGGCTATCAATTTAGGGAAAAGGCACCAAAAATCAAAGAGAGAAAGTGCAACGTTGTATAAACTTTGCGGCAAGAATAACATGCGATGGTAACCACAGAAAACGAGACCACGTAAGTCCTCTCCTGGAAAAATTACAGTGGCTCAATATCGACAACAAACTGGCACTCCATGAGTCGATCAGAATTCATAAAGATCTTCTAGAAAAACATTCACCTGGCAGCCAAACGCACATATATTTTTGAGGTGAAAAGAACAATCGATTCACAAGAAATAACGATACTCTAGCTGCACGATGAACACAGGAAAACAGAAACTGTCTGACGAGCTTTTTCGATCACTGAACCAAAATCCTGGAACAACCCCCCAACAAGCCTCAAGAATCTTGAATCCAACACGTACCTCAAAAATAGGCCTAATGAACATCTACTGACCGATCAATTCAAATCCGTAACTTTGCCCACAATCACAAGCTAAATGCATAACACCAGTAACAAGAAAATTCATTGTGTTCTTGAGCATATCCGAAACAACAACCACCATAAATCTCAACATTGAGACACCATCTAATCGGTTTTACTCTGACGATACATACGTTTTCTATGTTGCTACCGATCGCAATTGTCTTTGCCAATTACCATTAGTGTTAACTAGCGTTTTGTCTATTTTTATGTTTTAAATGTTCCAATCGTTTTAGCACAATTAAAATACGAATTCAGTCTTTTCGAGGAACGATAGGCAGCTTTTGACTTTGACAAAGGTTAACTCGAGTTTAATATAATTAATTGAATTATTTCCAACAATTACCGTACCATTTTTGATGATACAATCATTGCCTTATAAGCTAATATTTTGCTGATTGTTTTGTTGTCGATCATTTAATCATTTCCTAGCGGTCTTGAAGTGCGTATATCGTATATTCAATTGTTTTGGTATGTATTTGATGTATAACTTTTTTTGGTATATCTTATGTCGCCTATTCACCCCTTCATTATTAATACAATGGTTTAGACCCATATTTACAATATGTTAGCACTTTTCGATTTCCCAACCCTATATTGTATTACTATTTTCTGTATCATTCATGTCGTCCATCCACATCTCTGTCATCGTACAATAATGTAGACTACTCATTACAATATGTTGGCACATTTTGATGTCCCAACCACATGTTCTAACCACGTGCATGCGTGATTCCCCCTCCCCCTCATGTACTTGTTATTTTCCACACCCATGTATTTTGTTACTTATCCACCCCAAGTATTTCTTATTTTTCAACTCCGCGTGTCAGTGGTTTTCCCAACGCTATGCAGTCGTGATTATTCTTCCAAATAGATATTTTCTGTACATGCACTTATGATACTATTGTAAATAATATTTTGCCCCATGTAATCCAAACCGGCGGCCCCTATAGAGGAGCTGTGACGAATTTGAATTGAACTCTCGTTTTCGTTAATTCAAGTAGCGTAGTTGATACTGACGTTTCATGTCTTATGTTTAAGAATTTATTTATTTCCTAAAAACTGAAAACCCATTGCCAGACGATGGAAATAAATGATCTAATAATAATAATCTGTTGCAAAGCACTTTATGTGACACTGCCTCTCGAAGTAAGACTAGCTTTATTGTTAATAGATATGTACATAATAGAGGAGTGGGTAATCTGAAACGCCAGATTCTTACACATCGAAGAATATGAATGTTTGAAAAAACATTCAGTTTCAATTATCATTGCTTGAAAAATAATACTAAATATTAGAACTGTTAATGATTGGAGGCTTGTGGACCAGCAATTCACGAACAACGTCTTTACAATCACAATGATTCACATGAACTATTTGTACCTGGGACGAGAGGTAACGAGCATCAGCTTAATTGACACGAACTACTCATAAGCTGCGGTTAGTTTAAAAGCCTCCGCACACGATGTTCAAAGTTCCTAAAGCCTTGAGCTTTTTGATCGATAAGTCATACCTCCTCGGGATTTCAGCCAATGAGCTCCTGCGTGTTGATTGGCGGAAATCCCGAGGAGGCGTGACTCATCGATCATATGGGTCAAGGCTTTCGAGATTGATCATCGTGTGCGGAGGCTTTTAGAAAACGATGATCACGGTCAACGGCTTGATCACAAAAATGAATCTTGAAACACTTCTGTTTTTAAATAATACATCACACGAAGGAGAAGTTATAAAAATGACTAATAGGTGTTTTTTTAACGAGTAGGAAAGAATCACAATGAAGCGGTCTGATATACAAGAAGCATCAATGAGACGAACAAGTGAAATTAACAGATTAAATGAACGCTAATTTCTGGAAACCATATTTGCAGTGACCAACTCTCATACTTTCTCTCAGTATTTGACCAGCTGGACAAAAGATGTTTTGATTCATATTCCTCACCGATTTGTTGAAGATCTAAGGCGTAATCCGGTGATGAAAAAAAAAAAGTCCCGTTATGTTCATAGACTCCATCAACGATTCTGTTCCAGATGTGTTCATCCATTTCAACCATCTTTCTCAATGAGCCACGCAACCGTCTGTCTCGAGTGAGTGTAGTGGCGGCGGACACCAATACCCGCGTCATACATATGCACTTCTAACATTGCTATTCAATATTTTCCTATTTTTAAATTTTACTGCTGATTGATGTACTGGGAAAATGAATAGTGGTAGAGGCTCAAAAAAGGTCCATAGTCGTTAAATTCCAGGTAAAAAGAGATGATGGGTTCCTGTCAAAATTTTCAAACATCAATTTTTAGCTTGGTCAATTCTTTAGGATATCCTACCGTGGCTCGATCACTTAGTAGATTAACCTTTTGCTATCATAAAATTTTCTCAAAACGTACCTCAAACAACAATTACGAATGCTATATTATGTAGTGGAATCGCTAACAATATTTTTGACGCTGAAGACGATAATACAAAATTTTTGCTACAGAAAGAGTTTTCCCTACTGATATTCGTCCCGCACGTCTTCGCTACGGTGCTTTTTCTTAATAAAAAGTTATGGTCAAGGCTGGTAATGATGTTCAATGATCGTCACTGCTTGGAATAGCCTGTGATTTTCAATTGTGTTATTTCTTAAGCATGTTATTGGAGTGAGGCAAACCTTCTTCTTCTTGATCGTGTCTTTGGAGTGATAAGCATTCTTCTAGGTTGTGTTTTTGAGTGAGGCAGACCTTCTTCGTCTTGGCCGTGTTTTCGGAGTGAGGTAGGCCTTCTTCTTCTTGGTCCTGTCTCTGAAGGTGAGAGACCTTCTTCTTCTCGGTCGTGTCTTTGAAGTGACATATCTTCTTCTTGGTAGTGTCTTTGTAGTGAGGCAGACCTCCTTCTTCTTGGTAGTGTCTTGTAGTGATAGACCTTCTCTTTGGCCGTGCATTTGGAGTGAGGCACTCCTTCTGTGAGGCACACCAGCACACGTGTCTTTGTAGTGAGGCAGACCTGCTTCTTCTTGGTAGTGTCTTGTAGTGATAGACCTTCTCTTTGGCCGTGCATTTGGAGTGAGGCACACCTTCTGTGAGGCACACCAGCACACGTGTTTTTGTAGTGAGGCAGACCTCCTTCTTCTTGGTAGTGTCATGCAGTGATAGACCTTCTCCTTGGTCGTGTCTTTGGAGTAAAGCAGATCTTTTTCTTTTAGTTCTTGGTAGTATTTTTGTAGTGATGGATCTTCTTTTTGGTCGTGCATTTGGAGTGAGGCAGACGTTCATCTATTCGGTCGTATTTTTGGAGTGACAGGGCTTCGTTTTGGTCCTATCTTTGGAGTGGTAGATCTTCTTATTGGTCGTACTTTTGGAGTGACAGCCTTCGTCTTGGTCGTATCTTTGGTGTGGTAGATCTTCTTCTTGGTCGTGTCATTAGAGTGCGGCAAACTTTCTTCTGATCGTATCTTTGGAGTGAGGCAGACCTACTGCTTCTTCTTGGTCATGTTTTCCTGGTCAACCTAATTTACGGTGAGGCGTAACTTCAAATTTCAGTTCATGATGAAATGACAACATTTGCTGCTGTGAGGTGAGGAGAGAGTTGAGAGGGTGGATGGAGTAAGGAGGAGGGTAGGGTGTTCGCAATTCCGAAAGGAGCGGATGGAATTTGGACGTTAAGAGAAGAGAAGAAACGACTTCGAGCAATCGCAGGAAGCAGTATCCGGCAACGATCCAGTATTAGATTTAAGAAACATTACGGGTTGCATTGTCATGAAGCCATATGAAGGGAACATTAGAGGCCGATGTAAGGGAAATAAAAAAAAAATCAAACAAATTTGCTATAACATCGACATTTTTCTTTTAAACCAAGCCCGTCTTAGGTGACAAGATAAAAAACATGGGCCCAACGATGATAAGATAGAACCTAAACAGTTAGGGCTACATCTTGCTACTGATCCCCTCCAGGGACAGATGATTGTGTCTTATTTTGTCTGATAGGGTAGTTTCCTGTCATACATGTTACTTGAAGCCACATCAGAACAACAACGAACACCAGAACTACAACCGGATCATTAGAGAAGGAATCCATTGCATGGTTCAGGCTTCTTCTTAACACATCACTTTCTCTAATGATAAAGGTGATGAGACAACTATTTCCTGTCTGGCGTGACAGTGCCCTGACAATAGACACTAATGGGCCCTAATGTCTCTCGTGACAGTACCCTGACAATAGACACTAATGGGCCCTAATGTCTCTCGTGTCAGTACCCTGACAATAGACACTAATGGGCCCTAATGTCTCTCGTGACAGTACCCTGACAATAGACACTAATGGGTTCTAATGTCTCTCGTGACAGTACCCTGACCATAGACACTAATGGGTCCTAATGTCTCATGTGACAGTACCCTGACCATAGACACTAATGGGCCCTAATGTCACTCGTGACAGTCCCCTGACAATAGACACTAATGGGCCCTAATGTCTCTCGTGACAGTACCCTGATCATAGACACTAATGGGCCCTAATGTCTCTCGTGACAGTACCCTGACCATAGACACTAATGGGCCCTAATGTCTCTCGTGACAGTGCCCTGACAATAGACACTAATGGGCCCTAATGTCTCTCGTGACAGTGCCCTGACAATAGACACTAATGGGTTCTAATTAGAGCCCATGTGAATAATGCTTCCTGATGGCTAGTGGTATCCTGTATGCGTCAGAAATATATTTTTTACAATGATCCGAAGAGGAGGCGCCCTTCCAGCTAACAACACGTAAGATACATGCATACGAAAACAATGATCCGAATGATCCGAAGAGGAGGCGCCCTTCCAGCTAACAACACGTAAGATACATGCATACGAAAACAATGATCCGAATGATCCGAAGAGGAGGCGCCCTTCCAGCTCACAACACGTAAGATACATGCATACGAAAACAATGATTCGAATGATCCGAAGAGGAGGCGCCCTTCCAGCTCACAACACGTAAGATACATGCATACGAAAACAATGATCCGAATGATCCGAAGAGGAGGCGCCCTTCCAGCTCACAACACGTAAGATACATGCATACGAAAACGATACATTAATAGAGTTCTACGTTGCCTACGACACCGATTGGTGGTAGTGACATTCAATGACGCTCTCATATGAACGCGTTAAAAAAAATTAACGTTCTCAACGATCTGTAGCGACGTGGCTTACATCAGCTGTTTCAATAACGGCAAGTGTAGGCGTTCCTACATTTTTATTCTCTATTAGACTAGTAATCCATTTCTGGCGAGATACATTATTTGGCGGCGACTTCATTAACGTCTTAGATAGCGAGATAAGTTGCTTCAGGTGGGGATTTTTTTTATTCATACTAACCCGAAGGTTCAGAGGAACTAACCCCAACTATTGTACCGCTTGTGTACTTCTTATTCATACTAACCCGAAGGTTCAGAGGAACTAACCCCAACTATTGTACCGCTTGTGTACTTCTTATTCATACTAACCCGAAGGTTCAGAGGAACTAACCCCAACTATTGTACCGCTTGTGTACTTCTTATTCATACTAACCCGAAGGTTCAGAGGAACTAACCCCAACTATTGTACCGCTTGTGTACTTCTTATTCATACTAACCCGAAGGTTCAGAGGAACTAACCCCAACTATTGTACCGCTTGTGTACTTCTTATTCATACTAACCCGAAGGTTCAGAGGAACTAACCCCAACTATTGTACCGCTTGTGTACTTCTTATTCATATTAACCCGAATGTTCAGAGGAACTAACCCCCAACTATTGTACCGCTTGTGTACCTCATATTAACCTGAAGGTTCAGAGGAACTAACCCCCAAGTATTGTACCGTTTGTGTATTTCTTATTCATATTAACCCGAAGGTTCAGAGGAACTAACCTCCAACTATTGTAACGTTTGTGTATTTCTTATTCATATTAACCCGAAGGTTCAGAGGAACTAATCGCCAACTATTGTACCGTTTGTGTATTTTTTATTCATTTTAACCTGAAGGCTCAGAGGAACTAACCCCCAACTATTGTACCGTTTGTGTATTTCTTATTCATATTAACCTGAAGGTTCAGAGGAACTAACCCCTAACTATTGTACCGTTTGTGTATTTCTTATTCATATTAACCCGAAGGTTCAGAGGAACTAACCTCCAACTATTGTACCGTTTGTGGATATGTGAACTGAGTTGAGTTAGGTTATGTTGGGCCAGACTGTATTTGCTCACGTTGAGCCAGGTAAGGCGATGATAGGTCTGCTTAGATAAAATTAGGAAGGAGGTAGAACACATCCGGGATAGGACAGAGATTAGGGAATTGTCCCTAAAACACACCTCGATGTGATCTTCACATAGGGACGAATTGAGCGGTTACGTCAAGGCGCTGCCAACAAGTTGAGACGCATAACTTGTGATCTCTTGCACACATTACGGCATTTGTCTGTTAGCTGTTACGGCAGTAGCGGTTACGGCGGTAGCTTTACAAATAATTGAAGCTTAGGAGTAGCACACGTTGAAGTGACCTGTATCGTTTTCGTTGCTCGTCTCAGTAGGTGCAGCAAAACTGAGCTATAATGTTATGAGCCTTTGCGAGTTTGATTTTCCACGTAGTTGGTTTCCGGTCTTCCAAGACCACTCATATTGGCACTAGTCTATTTTCGAAGGCATCCATCGTCTGAGTTCACAGTAAACTGTTTTGCAATTCTAAATGTAAATTTATAAAATAATTGCATCAAGTAGCTTTGCTTTCATTTTTAAATAAATGCAGGGGTGCGCTCGTTTTCAATAAACACTGCATCAAACAATCAATATGAAAATGTATTGATGTTATCCACATATATGCACCTCGATCAGGAACCATCATATGCACTAATAGCACTCAATACGAACACTACATTAAATACTGCTTCAATGCTTGCAAATTGAGAGGAGAATTCTAATGCCTCTATCATAAAAGAGCAGAGTACTGTTGCATGCGTCCATGACGGGTCTGTACGGGAACAAAGACTGTTCATACTAATGCTCAATGGACGCTTTACAGTTAGACTTTGTTGCGCTGAAAGATCCAAAGCGATGGAAGACTCAATTTGCCGTTTCATCGATAACACATTGCGGCCTGGCGGAGAGTAATAAATCTATCTTACTTAAGAACATTGTGAACTACGTTGCCGCATCATCGATAACACATTGTGGCCTGGCGGAGAGCAATAAATATATCTTACTTAAGAACATTGTGAACTACGTTGCCGCATCATCGATAACACATTGCAGCCTGGCGGAGAGCAATAAATCTATTTTACTTAAGAACATTGTGAACTACGTTGCCGCATCATCGATAACACATTGTGGCCTGTCGGAGAGCAATAAATCTATTTTACTTAAGAACATTGTGAACTACGTTGCCGCATGATCGATAACACATTGTGGCCTGGCGGAGAGCAATAAATATATCTTACTTAAGAACATTGTGAACTACGTTGCCGCATCATCGATAACACATTGTGGCCTGGCGGAGAGTAATAAATCTATCTTACTTGAGAACATTGTGAACTACGTTGCCGCATCATCGATAACACATTGCGGCCTGGCGGAGAGTAATAAATCTATCTTACTTAAGAACATTGTGAACTACGTTGCCGCATCATCGATAACACATTGCAGCCTGGCGGAGAGCAATAAATCTATCTTACTTAAGAACATTGTGAACTACGTTGCCGCATCATCGATAACACATTGTGGCCTGTCGGAGAGCAATAAATCTATTTTACTTAAGAACATTGTGAACTACGTTGCCGCATCATCGATAACACATTGCAGCCTGGCGGAGAGCAATAAATCTATCTTACTTAAGAACATTGTGAACTACGTTGCCGCATCATCGATAACACATTGCTGCCTGGCGGAGAGTAATAAATCTATCTTACTTAAGAACATTGTGAACTACGTTGCCGCATCATCGATAACACATTGCGGCCTGGCGGAGAGTAATAAATCTATCTTACTTAAGAACATTGTGAACAACGTTTATAAACTGGTACTTGGCACTCAATGTTTCACGCGGTCGAGTATCACCGCACTATACAATACGAGCGACTACAAAGCAGTTATAAATATGGTGACATCAGGGATATCATTGCACGGAATTATTAATAACAATCACGAGCAGTTACAAAGAAATAGAAATATGATTGAATCATAGATTTTAGTACACGGAATTCCTTATAACTATCGAGAGCAGCTAGAAGGCAGTAGAATATGTTGAAATCAAGGACATCATTGTACTTAACATTTTCTAACCTGGTACATCACTCATTCGTTAGACATGACAATTATACAGTATTTTCATAAATAAAACCATATTGTTGAAGGTCAATATATTGCTTTACAAATATCGTACACATACTTCAATGACACCAATCTAAAGCTCAAAAACGAATGTTTGGGATGAACTAACAGTGGACGCTAACATTTGTAGGTGTTGTTCTTCAACAGCAATACCAGAGTGAGCTCTTCCAAGAACAGCGCCCATCACAGAAAGTTGAATCGCAGGAGCAATAACACGAATCCCGTCTTATCTTCTCCTTCACATATTCCAACGTCTCCGGCTTGTAGATGTAGACTTCCCTTTTAGATATCTCCAGAGAAAATATAGTTTGAAACAGTAAGGCTCGGTAATATTGGTGACCTGGTGAGTGCAGCTCGACTGGAGATGATGATAGCCAAGCATTTCATGCAGCGCCTCAATTGGTTTCATTAGCTGTGTGGCAAGTTGCTCTTTTCTGTTGGAACCACACATCGTGAAGATTGCGAAGATGACTAACACCAGGTCTTAAGAATATGTGAAGCATGTGTCGATATTTTTCTCCATTGACTGTCTCTGTAATGCCTGCTGCGTTTTATATAATGTCCAATTTAACGGTCGTGCATAATTCCGCCCCACACAAGATACGCGCTGTAGATGTAAATAATTTTCTCGTAAAACTTGGGGATGTTACACACCTCAAACTCCATATTCGTAACTTCCCATCGGTGCCACTGGAATTTTAGTGTGATTAATGTAGAACTCTTTATAGGTCTTTAAAACGAGAAACATATTGATTAAAAACTCTGTAGTTCTTTCGAGGATAAAAAGAACGACATCTAATGTATTTTCATCTCTGTGAAACTACGTCTGGTAACATTCTGAGGAGTCCTGCCCAGTTTGTGCTCGTGGCTGTACGTACGTATACGTGCAGACTTTTCTTTCCTCTAGTCCGCGGGGAAGTTGATTGGAGCAAATAGGCCCATTACTATATTATTGCTCCTCGGATTACGCTGATGTCAGTTATTTCTTTGGAGAAATTGTAAGTCATTTCTGTGCGCCTCCCGTCCAAAGAGTGATAGAAATAACAGCGCGAGCTGAGGTTACGGCCACCAGGAGTCGGTCATTTGTTGTTGCCTTTGACGGCATCCGACACGAGGAAGAGCCTCGAAATTGGCGCTATTTCGACCAGATAAAAATAGAAGAGTTCTCATTTATATGAGGCGGATTGAAATTGTTGTCGGTAAAGGAGAATAGGTTTTAGTCAGCTGTCAGTTATTGATGCTGGTTGGGAATTGCTGATTGACATGGCAAAGATAAGTATAGGTTATTATGTATAACAACAATTGCAGCTGTTGCACTCAATAACTGTCTACTGGCTCACAACTTTGACTGTAACAATTGCAGCTGTTGCACTCAATAGCTCTGTACTGGCTCACAACTTAGACTGTAACAATTGCAGCTGTTGCAC
>SDVV010012707.1:0-15361 GCA_016164225.1 Gammarus roeselii | reverse complement strand
CACTAGCTCCACAGAAACTACTCCCAAAGGGCATGTCATTCTTCCACTAGCTCCACAGAAACTACTCCCAAAGGGCATGTCATTCTTCCACTAGCTCCACAGAAACCACTCCCAAAGAGCATGTCATTCTTCCACTAGCTCCAGAGAAACCACTCCCAAAGGGCATGTCATTCTTCCACTAGCTCCACAGAAACTACTCCCAAAAGGGCATGACGTTCTTTTGCTAGCTCCACAGAAACTACTCCCAAAGGGCATGTCATTCTTCCACTAGCTCCACAGAAACCACTCCCAAAAGGCATGTCATTCTTCCACTAGCTCCAGAGAAACCACTCCCAAAGGGCATGTCATTCTTCCACTAGCTCCACAGAAACTACTCACAGAGGACATGTCATTCTTCCACTAGCTCCACAGAAACCACTCCCAAAGGGCATGTCATTCTTCCACTAGCTCCAGAGAAACCACTCCCAAAGGGCATGTCATTCTTCCACTAGCTCCACAGAAACCACTCCCCAAGGGCATGTCATTCTTCCACTAGCTCCACAGAAACCACTCCCAAAGGGCATGTCATTCTTCCACTAGCTCCACAGAAACTACTCCCAAAGGGCATGTCATTCTTCCACTAGCTGCACAGAAACCACTCCCAAAGGGCATGTCATTCTTCCACTAGCTCCACAGAAACCACTCCCAAAGGGCATGTCATTCTTCCACTAGCTCCACAGAAACCACTCCCAAAGGGCATGTCATTCTTCCACTAGCTCCACAGAAACCACTCCCAAAGGGCATGTCATTCTTCCACTAGCTCCACAGAAACCACTCCCAAAGCTCTTGTCACTCTGCAACTCACTCCTCAGCAGCCTCCCCAATGCCCTTGTGCGTTTCTACTCACTCGCCACAAATCACTCACAATGCCTTCATCATTCTACAACTCACTTCACGCAAACCCCTCACAAAACCCCTTGTTTTCTACTACGTACTCCACATAAGCCGCTCTAAATTCCCTTGTCATTCTACTTTTAACTCTACACAGACCCCTCACAAATCCCTTGTCGTTCTACCACTCACTTCCCACAGACCACTCACAAAGTTTTTGTCGTTCTATCACTCACTCCACAAAACCCACTCCAAATGTCCTTGTCTTTCTAATACTCACTCCACGCAAAACCCTCACAAAGCCTTTGTCATTCTACCATACACTCCACCCATCCACTATAAATGCTCGTTTCATTCAACCACTAACAACACATAACACTACTCATCTACTCATCTACTCATCACGAATCCCTTGAAATGTTCCTGCCATTCAACTACTCACTTCTCACAAGCCACTCCAAAAAAAACTGTCATTCTACCAATTACTTCTCACAAACCGCTGGTGAAGCCTCTTATCATTCTACTACTCCCTCCTCACAATCCGCTTCCGATGCCCCTGTCATTCTGCACCTCACTCCTCGCAAGCCACTCCCAAAGTCCCTGTCAGTCCACTCTTAAAGCCATTGCCATTCCATCGATCATCCCTCATAAGGCTCTCATAACGCCCTTGTCATTCAACGAATCACTCTCTACATGCCCCTCCCAATGCCCATGCCATTCTTCCAGTCACTCCACATAAACCACTCTGAAACTTTGGTGGTTTTCCTCTCATTCCACACAATCCACTCTCAAATCCTATGGCATTGAATGACTCATTCCTCAAAAAATACTCCTAGTGCCCTCGTCATTCTACCAATCACTCTACATCAACCACTCGTTAAGTCAGCGTCATTCTACCACTTCTCATGAACCCCTTGCAACGTTCGTTTCCTTCTACCACTCACTTCTCATAAAATCCTCTCAACGCCCTTGCCCTTCTACCTCTCACTTCTCTCAAAAAACTGCCAAAGTCCTTGTCTTTCTACCACTCACTCACCACGAACCTTTCGTGAAACCCCTTGTTATTCAACCACTCTTCCCTCATAAACCGTTTCCAATGCCCTTGCCATTGTACCGCAAACTCATCACAAACCTCTCCCAAAGCCCTTGTCATTCCATCATTCACTAAACACAAAGCACTCCCAAGCCATTGTCAGTCTACCACTCACTCTACACAAGCCGTTTCTAATGCCAATGATATTCTACCCCTTACTCCTCGTAAACCGATCACAGAGCCGCTGTCACTCTGCCATCGTTCCTTTCATAACTCTCAACTTGCCGTTGTCATTCTACCACTCATTCCACTCAAGACACTCCCAAAGCCCTTGTTATTCTATCATTTCCTCCTCACAAACCACTCCCATACCCTAGTCATTCCACCTTTCACCCCTTACAAACCACTCCCAGTGCGTCCTTGTCATTCTATAATTCACTCCTCTCAAAGTACTCACAAAGCCCTTGTTAATCAATCACTCACTTTACATAATCCCTCCTAATGCTTTTGTCGTCCTATCACTTGCTCCACACAAACCTATTCCAAAGCTTTTGTACCACTCACTTCTCACAAATCACTCACAAAGTATTTGCCATTTTACATCTCTCTCCGCACAAACCCCTCCCAAAGCACACGTCTTTCAACCACTCCACGCCCGCCACTACCAAAGGTCTTGCCATTCCATCACTCCACACGAGCCACTCCTAAAGCGCATGTCTTTCAACCACTCCACGCCCGCCACTACCAAAGCTCCTGTCATTCCATCACTCACTCCACACGAGCCACTCCTAAAGCGCATGTCTTTCAACCACTCCACGCCCGCCACTACCAAAGCTCCTGTCATTCCATCACTCACTCCACACGACCACTCCCAAAGCGCATGTCACAGCAGAGACTGTTGAGCCGGAGCGAGTGCCGGATGACGCGTGTCGGTAACAAAATATTAAACCGCCGTGAAGAACGAGTGCCTGTCCGTCGCTAAAGTCTGAGCGTCACTCATCTGTCCTAAACAAGTCTGGAGGTTACCATCCGCGAGTGAGAGATAACCCTCCATTACCATGGCTTCAATGCTGCCCCAGTTCGTGAGGCGTGTCACTTGCGTCACTACGGGGTCAGCGGTACCAGCAACTCGGTGTTGATGGTGTATGCAGGTAGCATGGATATCGTTATTGGTCCATCTAGGAAGTATTGATGTACTTATCAAGTGCTTATACAAGGGATAAACCAACACTGTTCACGCTTGATCTGATGCTTGATGCTGGGCCTGTCGTGTGTGTTCGTCAAGTGGCGTCACAACCATAGGTCTATTAGCCATCCATCTCACGGCATCAGCTGATGTCACGTCAGTGTGGGTGCTTGCGACAGAGTTGTTCAGTTGAAAGTGTCTTCCCTCTCACTTACTCTAGGATCCATAACTGTTGATTAATGAGTAACAACAGCATCACATTCCTTCTTCTCGTCATCCGAGAGCCAAATCAACTGAGCAAAATAGATGAAAAAGTTGATGAAATTCAGACGAAATGGTAGTATTTACAACTTGTTTGATGAACTGTAAATCAGTACTTGCGACAACACACCTGGCTTCCATAAATCTCAGCTCTAATAAAGCATATGGCATGAAGGATATCTTCAATGCGTAATTTGTCAAAGGAGAAATAGAAAAAAACAATTATTTAAAATATATATTAGTGATTGATAAATGTTACTCGAATACAGATTCAAATTCAAAATGTTATCCCTGGTAAACTTTTAAATATTTCGTGAATGATTTTATTTGATATGCTACGTGTTGACTGTCGTTGACATTCAATAAAAAAACATTCAACAAATAATGTTCCTTCCCAGCAATTAAGAGTAATATATTTTTAAAGGTTATATTTTACCGTTTTCTGAGATATAAATTGAAAGTTATTGCATTCTAATATGTATACAAATTCCTTAGACGATAACTATTTTAATTAAAATCATATATTTAACGTTTACTTATGAAATGACGTGAAGGCTGTTATATGTCTACCACAGCACCGGTGTTTAGCTGGCAGACCCCATACGATTAGTAGACATGGTTTATAAGATGTACACTATAGCAATGGTGTTCAGCTGGCAGACCCCATACGATTGGTAGACATGGTATATAAGATGTACACCACAGCAATGGTGTTCAGCTGGCAGACCCCATACGATTGGTAGACATGGTATATAAGATGTGCACCACAGCAATGGTGTTTAGCTGGCAGACCCCATACGATTGGTAGACATGGCTTATAAGATGTACACCACAGCAATGGTGTTTAGCTGGCAGACCCCATACGATTGGTAGACATGGTTTATAAGATGTACACCACAGCAATGGTGTTTAGCTGGCAGACCCCATACGATTGGTAGACATGGTTTATAAGATGTACACCACAGCAATGGTGTTTAGCTGGTAGACCCCATAAGGTCGGTAGACATCGCGATATAGAATGTCTACCACACACAGCAATGGTGTACAGCTGGCTGACACCATGCGATCTGTAGACATGGTGTAAAGAATGTCTACCACAACAATGGTGTACAGCTGGCTGACACCATACGATCTGTAGACATGGTGTAAAGAATGTCTACCACAACAATGGTGTACAGCTGGCTGACATCATACGATCTATAGACATGGTGTAAAGAATGTCTTCCACAACAATGGTGTACAGCTGGCTGACACCATACGATCTGTAGACATGGTGTAAAGAATGTCTACCACAATAATGGTTTACAGCTGGCTGACGCCATACGATCTGTAGACATGGATGGTGTAAAGAATGTCTACCACAACAATGGTGTACTGCTGACTGACACCATACGATCGATAGACGGTGTATAGGATCACGTAGACAAAATGATGGAAGATAGCCCGATCACAGATGATAGACACCATACCAGGGGTAGATGGACGGTAGATACAATCTCGAAGGTAGATGCATGGTAGGTACAATCCTGTTGGTAGATGATAGACACCATAACAATGATAGGCATTATTCTGATTTCATCAGTTCCCCTGCATTATCTCATTGAACGCCTGTAACTGACAGATGTGAGTCAAAAACAACTGTATCGGACAGATGTGAGTCAAAAACACCTGTATCAGACAGATGTGAGTCAACAACAATTGTATATATCAGACAGATGTGAGTCAACAACAACTGTATATATCAGACAGATGTGAGTCAACAACAACTGTATATATCAGACAGATGTGAGTCAACAACAACTTCATCCGACAAATGTGAGTCAAACCTCAAAAAATTCCTAACTACCACTTACATAATAAACGTGTACATAAAACATGGATGGAAAATGTGCGTCTATAAATATGTGTGTAAAATACGACTAATAACAAACTGACCCTCAAGTTGCTTCTAGGAGGTTCTCTATGGTTAAGTGTGAATAGCAATCTTAGTCGGCAAAGAATATTCGTCAGGGATATTAAACAATTCCTTCCTGTTGTTATGGTAAAATTTCGTAGTCGATTGAAGCTATTTGTGCCTCTTCACTAAGCCTATCGCATCTAAGGCTGACGTTTTGATGATGAAACAATGAGTTTCTGTCACATTGTTGGGTAACTGTTTGGGACTGATGACTCTTACTTATGAACATGCATTGCGGAATAAAATTTTATTCGGGTGAATTACTTAGGCAACTCAAGGGCTTGGAGGTATGGCGCTCTCAGATGACATAATTATATTGAGAGAAGTCATCTTGACAGGCCATTTTTTAGGTCACTTAATACACAACGAGTCAAAAACAGGTTGTAGAAATTATGAAAAGTTGACAAAGAATGTCACGCTGAATGTATGTGTATGACAAAAAAGTCTGTAAGCGTATTCTTTCTGAGTTACACGTGTTCAACACACAGATATCGGACTTTGAGTTGCAAAACAAATAAAGGAACTGCAAAAGGTCTAAGCGTTCATCAGATTATTTAAACAAACATGCTGTAATGTTACGCTTTTTCTTGTTCCTTCACATTCCAGCTGCACAGGTACCTGAATTTGGATATCTTTCTGCTCTGTCATCATGCGTTTATCACATAACGGCCATTATCGAGAAATGAACTAATTTTGGTTCTCAATTTCAGCTATTCAGAGTATGTGTTCAATAAACCAAGCTAGGTAACTAAACAATGATACACAACAACGTCAATTCAGACCGGTAGTATGGAGCGGCTCGAATGTCTCTTAGTAGTAATCATAGTGACCGTGCAGACCATGGCCGTAGCCGTAGCCATAGCTGGGTCCCATGTACATGCCGTAGCCATGTCCGTACCCGTAACCTGGCCAGCCTCCGTAACCGCCGATGCCAAGCCCATTATAGCCGTACATTCCTCCTCCGTAACCGTAGTGTCCATGGCCGTAACCATGAAGGCCCCCCATCAGGAAGGGGAGTGGGTGGACTCCTACGGCCAGCGTCACGGCCAGCAGGACAGACAGAAAGAGCTGGGGAAATCAAGTGTTTAGTTACAGGTGAGCTTATGAGGCATTTATTGCATCCTGTAGGCACAGTCCCCAGCAAGAGTTTGCCGACCGTGAAAATGTTCGCTAGTGTTGTACTTGATATATTAAGAATCGGCTTAAATAAATTAGAAGTACGGATGTATTCGGCATTTGAACATATTTGTCATGCAATACATATTTTATTAATGAAAAAAAAAATATTTATAATACATTTACGAGAAAAACACAACGGGAGTTAATTTTTTACTTATAATCCAACGTATTGTGCCAATTGCTATTTAACTACAAGGTTTCATGATAACAGGCACATTAGAGCGCGTATATTGTTGAACTTAAGATATTTGTCAACACAGTTATTTCATGTTTTATCTACATATGTCTTGCAAATACTACAGGAACGAAGAGGAATTCTCACATCCCATGGCGGCGCTAAACTTCCGATATCGATACTGGTAGATTTCAACATTCGGTTCAATCAAAGTGGTACTTTATACATTTTATTTTGAATAATCTCTTCTTATTTCTTTCAACTCAATGAGGTAGAGTTGTTTCATTTTATTGACACATTTTTTCACTAACTTAAAAAAGTGAAAATTGCTTTGTGACGTAACGACTGGGAATCACCTTTCACACCGTCACGTAACGACTGAAAATCATCTTTCACATTGTCACGTTACGACTGGAAATCACCTTTCACATCGTCACGTAACGACTGGGAATCACCTTTCGCATGGTCTCGTACGACTGAAAATCACCTTTCACATCGTCACGTAACGACTGGGGATCAACTTTCACATCGTCACGTAACGACTGATAATCACTTTTCAGATTGCCTCATAACGACTGGGAATCACCTCTCACATTGTCACGTAAATCACCTTTCACATCGTCACGTAACGACTGAGAATCACCTTTCACATTGCCATGTAATGACTGGGAATCACCTTTCATATCGTCACGTAACGACTGGGAATCACCTTTCACATCGTCACGTAACGACTGGGAATCACCTTTCACATCGTCACGAGAGAGATGAAGGAGGCATCTACCACCAAAGACAAATGTTCAATATGCCCAACACGGATACTAGAGGCATGTATGGCAGTGGCTCTCTGACTCACATAGACCCACACCTACCCATAAATTAAGAATTTCACTTATTGATGTACAAACTATTCCAATGTCTGATCGCAATATTCATTATCATCAGGCTGTAGTGCACGTGTATTGTGTACTCAAAACTCACCTTGGTGACTCATTGGTTTGATCGTGGCAAATCCGGACAGTGCTTATGTTCAGCTATGAACGTCAGAGCACAGTACCGTCCACCCACGGACCCATTTACTCAATGATACGTGGTGGTAAACTCTATGGGGTAATTTAAGCTGATTTGATGGTTATACGTATTTTGAATTTATTGTAAAAATTTATAAATAGATTTGATGTTCAATAAGACAACCACACCGTTTAGGTAGAAATGACAAACATATTTGTTCTGTTCTATTTATCTACGAATCAAATTTCCGCACAATGTTAAGGATATAGGCCAGACCGTGGTTACAATTTAATGCATTTTTTAACGTCAATGTCGGCAAACTGTTGCCGCGGTCCGAATGATGATTGTTGATGATTGTAAGTTACACGACTTGATGACAGTTCTATTTTGTGCATCAATATTTTCCTATTGAATGTGAATATGCTAAGTGGTTAGAGATGTTGTGGTATCTTGCCTTAGAGCGCTGACCGAGATTGATTGTAAACTTATTGAATAAATTAAAATATATTTTAGCCCCGAACCTTGATTAATTGACCGAAACTGAGATCACTGATCAATAGCTAACAGATGATCAAGTGACGAAGTGATCGGAACACACTGGGTTGTTTAAAAAATATATAGATTTCGATTAAATCAACCGGGCCTCTCCAGAAAAGTCGCAATTTTGTAGGCAAGCCTCTTTCAACGCATGACGCGGCCAGGCATCCGCCTCGACACACCTCACACCGAACTGTTGTCAGGCGTATAGAGGGATTGACACAGACTTGGGATCATGAGCTAATCTCCTAACAAACTTTCATCGGCATAGTAGATATTAACCGTTTAATGCCTCTGTTTGCAAGCAATGGTGGGATTTGTATATTTTCGCCTGCATCAATTAACCACTCATTGCTGCAGTAACCACTCATTGCTGCAATAACCACTGATTGCTGCAATAACCACTCATTGCTGCAGTAACCACTCATTGCTGCAATAACCACTCATTGCTGCAATAACCACTCATTGCTGCAATAACCACTCATTGCTGCAATAACCACTCATTGCTGCAATAACCACTCATTGCTGCAATAACCTCTCATTGCTGCAATAACCACTTATTGCTGCAATAACCACCCATTGCTGCAATAACCACTCATTGCTGCATTAACCACTCATTGCTGCAATAACCACTCATTGCTGCAATAACCACTCATTGCTGCAATAACCTCTCATTGCTGCAATCACCACTTATTGCTGCAATAACCACTCATTGCTGCAATAACCTCTCATTGCTGCAATAACCACTTATTGCTGCAATAACCACTCATTGCTGCAATAACCACTCATTGCTGCAATAACCACTTATTGCTGCAATAACCACTTATTGCCGCAATAACCACTTATTGCTGCAATAACCACTTATTGCTGCAATAACCACTTATTGCTGCAATAACCACTCATTGCTGCAATAACCACTTATTGCTGCAATAACCACTCATTGCTGCAATAACCACTCATTGCTGCAATAACCACTCATTGCTGCAATAACCACTCATTGCTGCAATAACCACTCATTGCTGCAATAACCACTCATTGCTGCAATAACCACTCATTGCTGCAATAACCTCTCATTGCCGCAATAACCACTTATTGCTGCAATAACCACTCATTGCTGCAGTAACCACTCATTGCTGCAATAACCTCTCATTGCTGCAATAACCACTTATTGCTGCAATAACCACTCATTGCTGCAGTAACCACTCATTGCTGCAATCACCTCTCATTGTTGCAATAACCACTTATTGCTGCAATAACCACTCATTGCTGCAATAACCACTCATTGCCGCAATAACCACTTATTGCTGCAATAACCACTCATTGCTGCAATAACCACTCATTGCTGCAATAACCACTCATTGCCGCAATAACCACTTATTGCTGCAATAACCACTCATTGCTGCAGTAACCACTCATTGCTGCAATAACCTCTCATTGCTGTAATAACCACTTATTGCTGCAATAACCACTCATTGCTGCAGTAACCACTCATTGCTGCAATAACCTCTCATTGCCGCAATAACCACTCATTGCCGCAATAACCACTCATTGCCGCAATAACCACTCATTGCCACAATAACCACTTATTGCTGCAATAACCACTCATTGCTGCAGTAACCACTCATTGCTGCAATAACCTCTCATTGCCGCAATAACCACTCATTGCCGCAATAACCACTCATTGCCACAATAACCACTTATTGCTGCAATAGCCACTCATTGTTGCAATTTAATATAGTGCGTCCAATAACAAGCATTCAGCTCCAAAGGGTTACAATTTTGATACTTTTATATTGACTAATGCACACCTTATGTTTCTTCTGTACCGCATCAACCACTTTGGTGGGATATTCCTGTTATCCTATTCAAATTTGTTCCTTTATTGCAGCGAGAGAAGCATGACAAGTATACGTCAGAATAACAATCCTTCGCTCAACGACCACAGACATCATTTACAGTTTGGTACATTTGCATAACTGCATTGCAGACAAAAATCAATGGCAGTGTACCGGAGGTACAGGATCGACTAAACCACCTCGAATATAACTCTGGAAAATGACCTTGCTGGTTCAGTAAGTCAGGTCGGAGCAGTTCAAGAAGGAGGGTGAGATTGCGTGATTTTCTATACCCAAATCACACAGAATATATTTATAGCAAACCCTTGCACTGTATGCTTCAAAGTAGATTTTTGAACGTATTCCTACATATTTATGTGCCACTTCATCATGGATAAACGCGTCTGTGTCTTGATTCAGAATATAGACTTCAAAACTATTGGTAATTCTATTGCAAACACTTTTATGTAAACAATAAAACGGACCACACCTTCTCCCCAACCTTAATCAACCTCAACCTTTTATTAACTTTCTAAACAAACACAGTTACAGAGATTTTGGCAACTATCAATTCTCCAAAATCTTTACAACATTGGCAGAGGCCTAAGAATTACACGAGACAATTTTTTAAATTGCATTCACCATTCGTTTACACTAAATGAATTTTATTATATCGCTCTGTTACTGACCTCCCTGCCACAGACCGCTCTGTTATAGGCCCCTCTGTCACAGACCGCTCTGTTACAGGCCCCTCTGTCACAGACCGCTCTGTTACAGGCCCCTCTGCCACAGACCGCTCTGCTACAGGCCCCTCTGCCACAGACCGCTCTGTTACAGGCCCCTCTGCCACAGACCGCTCTGTTACTGACCTCCCTGCCACAGACCGCTCTGTTATAGGCCCCTCTGCCACAGACCGCTCTGTTACTGACCTCCCTGTCACAGACTGCTCTGTTACAGGCCCCTCTGTCACAGACCGCTCTGTTACAGGCCCCTCTGCCACAGACCGCTCTGTTACAGGCCCCTCTGCCACAGACCGCTCTGTTACAGGCCCCTCTGCCACAGACCGCTATGTCACATTCCGTGGTGTCCACGTACGACTCAGGTCTTACCGTGCGCGGTGCCATGTGTCTTTGCCGTGTTGTGCCCGCCTCACGCTGGAGTGTTGACAACATTGACGCTAAGTGGTGGAAGAAGCTTGTCTTATACTGCCTTCGATGTCATTGCTGTCGCCATTGTTCTTAAGAAGATGTCAGGGAGATATCTGGGCTGGTGCAGTTACCAGGCAAAGTGGCGACCTTCGTTTTACTGCCAGTCCGAGCAACCAACAATCTCGGTATCGGTCAATAGATTTGCAAGCCTCAGCCAAATAGGTCATTTTGCTTCAGCTGAGGAGCCAGCGCATAGTGTCTGAAGATACAGTGGTGTACAATACTGATTTTTTACCATGTCAATAAAAAAAACACAAAAAATCGTTATAGAGTATTTAATTGTACAAAATTTGTCAACCTTTTAGTTTCAAACACATGGCAAAATATTAATGTTTGTTATGTATATAAACAGGCACTTTTGATTCGAAAGACTAGCAATTTAAGAGAAAAAAAATTTAGCTTAAATCATGGGGAAGTAAAATAATTGAGTTATTAGTAGTAGAAAATGTAGAATACTCGATGGAAATTGAGGATTTTTGATAATACGGAAAGAACGTTTTGTTTTCGTTTCAATCTACTTCCATGGTCTTCAGAACTAAGTCAAAATGGATTGTTTTTTGTACCAGTATATTTTTAAGCACGCCGAATACAGCTGAATTGAATTTGATTCAAAAAATGAATGCAAAATATTTTTATGATCTTCATATTTTCGGCCGATAATCATCCATAGATCATCAAACCATCTTGTCAATAATTGAACACACGTAAAGGTGTTGAAATCTCGATCTATCAAGTATGGTTCCTAGACATTTTAATTCCCATAAAAATCAATCATCCAAACTCACAAAATTTAATATTAAGATTCCATCGTTCGGTTCCTCATTTTCTCGATGTGGACAAATTGCTGAAAAATGGATATCGTGATATTTATTTTTCGCGTGAAATTCGACTGAGTTCAATGGGGCTTTTCTCGAAGGACGTGAACACAGTGCAGATGAAATTGCCGTCGGCCTCCTCTCCATGAGGAAGGACTAACGAATGACCCGATGAATAAGAGAAAATACAGAACAAGCGTATGGGTGGACTGGTCCGGGGCGCCGGACCCTGAGAGGAGCTTGGCCCGTGAAGATGTTTGTCCCTTTGGTGCGGTGTTGCGAATTACTCAGTTTCTTATATCGTCTCCCTCGTTGAATGAATCCCAAAAAATCCGGTCCGCGTATCGGGCCAGATCAATTTTTTTAAATTTATTTATCTACATTTCCCATCACAAGATGTGACTAAGAAATGCCCAAAACATGCCTCAGCGGCGGATGGGTTTAGATTTTTGGAAACAAAATTAACCTTGAACAGCCTACTTTTTTTTGTCAGAGACCTTAAATTGTTTATAGCTCGGAATATGGATCCTCGTACGTACTACAAACGAGCTACTTAGATCAACCAAATCCACCCATAATATTTTCTTGAGGGAATTGTGATGATTTTTAACTTTAGTTCAGTTTCGCCAAAATTTATGATCACCACTGTGATCCTGGCCAAAAACTACTAACCCTGTCTGAATACTGAGGGAATATTTGACCGGACACTATGGAAGCCTTTGAGCTACATGAAAAAAAAACAGAAACATGACGGACTAAGCCTCCGAAAAACCTGTCGGGGGCCTAATCGCTGTGATCCTGAATGTCTGCTCGACAACATTACAATTCCTGGATGTTTGCTTGACAACATTACAATTATGTGACCCCTATAAACATAGCCAGTCTGGCCCTATAAACATAGCCCCTATAAACATAGCCAGTCTTATGCATGAGCGGCAAGGGTGAAAGAACGAAGAGGAGGGTTGCAGGAAGACGAGTGCAACACTGAGACCTAGCTAGGTCGAAATATGAATAACCCTACATATCAACTCCTCACCTTCCATACAACCTTAGAACACTGCGGACATTTCCTGAACATTAGGAGAGACAAGGCAAACAGAGAAAAAAGACGAAGTGTTCCCATTCAGCACAAATAGATGTAAAAGTATCATGTCATTGAAATTATTTTCCCTTTCAACTCCCTGTTATGTTTGAAAAAAGTCCAAAATGATTCCAGCAGAGGCTGCAATCGATTTAAAATGCTACGTTTTTCTCAATTTGAACGTTGAATATAATATATTCTCAGCTCACAAAACCATTCATTAGAATATCAACAGCAATATATAACCCGTTCAGTGTCATGTCCGGAGTCTTTTCTTTTACGATCATCAGCACAAATTCACTCGACCTCTCAAGTTCGGACTTATCCACAACCGCTCACACTCGTTAATGATCTCTAGATGATAGATGGATGACTCGTACTTGGAATTCACCTGGCAAAGGTTTCATATCGACAGACGAACTCAAATAAATACTTTAGCAAGAGCCTGCGTGTCGTGGTGTAGTCTATTGTCTGTGATAATAGGTAATATCTGTCCCACTCTACATCAAATATTTTTTTTACAACCTTGTAGGTTAATCTCACAGGGGCGGTTCAAACCGGCTGATCCCAAACCCCCTGCCATCGCTACCTGGTGCTGTTTATTTCTTTAGCATAAAGCTAGTAATTAACGTTTATTGGTCCAATGCGTTGTTTAGAATGAAATTTGAATTACGAATCCACGCGAATATTTTTTTTTCTGATCTGGATCAAAATATATGGAATGCTAACCCCTTAGACTGCGCTACTGGACCAAAAAGAATCAAAACAATTTAGTATTCAATTCCGCCATGCTCAACAAAAAATGAGATAACGTTTGAAAGATTCAAAGAAAATTGTAAAACTATTTGTGATCTTTCACAGGTTTCCACCAATCAAGTTCCATAACGTTTTATCTGTGAAAATAAACTCAGCAAAACGCGAAGGCTCCGTTTAGAACGCTTATTTTGAGTTAGTTCGTCGGTTCTTATCCGTTCGCCTGTTTCCAGTGCGTACACAAGAGGAAAAAACATCCATTTTCATAACGAACAATAATTCTAGTTTAAAACTGCCGCTGTAGTTTTAGCCTCAGCGAGAACTTTATTAATGTAGTTATTGAGAAAATTTCTCCTGACAGCTTACCTCCACGATACTCAAAACTCAGTTAAATCCCATGTTTGAAGAGCATCGTTTCCTCACCCGTCACAGGCTAACATGAACGAATTATTGGCCCCTCCTCTGCATACCGTTGTTATTTCAGATTTATTTTGCCTAATATTTTTTCCATAGTCACGATTCGACCTTTTATTTAAGTTAACAGTTTTGGAGACGTAATTCGGTAACTTAAATCACACCATCGAGGGATTCTTTCGTTAACTTTTCTTAGGTTCTTCATTTCGAAGAGGGCATTTCAAATGGATTAAACCAAACCCCCAGCAGGATCGTCTTGGTTTAGTATATTATCTCTGATTTATCGGCTATGAATTCTTCTACGTTCGGTGTCACAACTGCCTGAATCGTCTGTCCGTGCGTCACCCTCCTTCCCCCTCCTCCATACAGCTACCGCAGCTCTCACTGCTGCACGTACAGCACCTCCGCCCATGCATGCACCTTCTAGACACCTCGCTCACCACTCACCGCTTCGCCACCTCAGGCAGAGGCGCCAGTCCGTTCGTTATATTTCGAAGGACCACGTCGCCTCGTGCCTATCCGTCCGTCAGCTCCGTTCGTTCTGCGTCCCTCACCCTGTCCTACGTACTTCGACCCGACCTCCCTCACTACCGTCCCTATCGTCTATCACCCCTCGTCCGTCACCCCTCGTTTCTCGCACCTCGTCCCTCGCACCTTGTCCCTCATTTTTCGTCCCTCACCCTCTGATCCTCATCCCTCATCCCTCACCTCTCGTCCTTCACCTCTCGTCCATCACCTCTAGTCCCTCACCCCTGGTCCCTTACCCTTCGTCCCTCATTCTTCGTCCTTAGTCCCTCGTCCCTCACCCCTCATCGGTCACCCCTCGTCCCTCGTCCTCTCATCCCTCGTCCCTCGTCCTTCACTCCTCGTCCTCACCCCTCAGCTCTCACCCTTCGTCCCTCACCCCTCGCTCCTAGCCATGTGTCCCTCACTCCTCGTCCCTTCCATCTCGTCCCTCACCACTCGTCCCTCACCCCTCATCCCTCATCCCTCGTTCCTCACCCCTCGTCCCTCACCCCTCGTCCCTCACCCATCGTCCCTCACCCCTC
>SDVV010012706.1:0-15361 GCA_016164225.1 Gammarus roeselii | reverse complement strand
GCGTATATGTGTGTATTTGTATGTGTACATGTATATGTATTTGTATATATATGTTCGTGCATGTATATGTATATTAGTATGAATATATAGGTGTTGGTATATATTTAATGGTATATTGTGTATTCCATTCGGTTCCATGAAGGACAAGCCAGCCGCCTACTAGAGATGAGCTGCGATGTATTCATTAATTTTGGATTTATCGATCCCATGCCCATGAGTATCTTACTTAAAAATATAGCACATATTGTGAAAACTGTTTTGCAACACGAAGAAGCTACAAATCGGCCGCCGACAGGAGATGTGCTGTCACAAATTCATTTCTATTTTTCGCTTCGCTAATTCAAATACCGCATTTTAGAAAATAGGTTTGATGTGTTAGACCTAAGTATTGAAAACCCATTGCTTGACGATGGAAATAAAAGATTTAATAATAATAATAATAGTTATTGCAGAATGTAAAAAAATGAACGGAAGACTGAAGCAAATCAATCTGCACTTGTCTTTTCGTTTTAATAATTAATATCGTAGCTGACACCTACTTATGTATTCAACTGGCCGCGTTTTCTGCTATCATCATAGCTACATTTTTTTTTAGTTTTTAAAGGTGTAAAAGTTGATTTTGTGAATGAATTTTGTCTCATCATTTTTTTTCTTGAAATTTGTTGGGTTATTGAGACCATTGCAGCGACGCTTGTCAAATCAGAAGCAACATTTCATCCAATATACGTGTGGCACATCATTGTCTCAGCACTAAGAGTTAATCATTGATATGATGTAATAATGTAATTACGAGATGGAACAATACTCACAGAGCTATTAAATGATTTTGTTATCTTCGTTTGAATCATATTAAGAATGAATAACCCAAAGTGAAATTTGGGACATCTTTTGCAAAATGAAAAATAATGTAGGTCAAATTAGATTGATTTGGCAAGCAGATATAAAAGTTTTTGTTTAAATTTCAAAGTATTAAAAGAAAATGACAAGAGGTATTCCCAATTTTCATGTTAACCGACCAATAGTTTATTAACCAAGCACAAGTTTTAGTCAGGAGTGATCTGAAACCAAAATGCCTGAACGACAATTGTCCGTCCCAGCGGTTGAATTTTAACAGAACAAAACTGGCACTCCACTATCCGGTCAAAGATGATACCGATCACAACAACGTAACGAAATAATTTTATCTGCCCGCATATAATCAAAATTCTTATGATTATATAAAAAACTGAATTTCAAGGAAAATATTTAACAGTTTTGAAATTCGTTATAGTCTTCAATAATATATTATTGCCAGTTCTTACATACACTTGTTATGCACAATTACTGTAATACACTGTAAGAAGAGGCTGTAATGTTTCCGGAGAAAGACTGACAACCCTAGCCCAAACGAACTTCCAAGAATTTTACAGTATGATCTAATTTAAGATCAATTGTATTTCAAGTTTGTTTTGACGTCATTTTCTGATGCAATTGATTGGTATTAATTCTCAAGAAATGATTGTGAGGACTTTCTGAATTCACTAGAATATTTGCTTTGCATTCAATGGGGTTCGAACTTGGGTTCCAGAGATATCAAGTCGAGGACTGATCGCACAACACTTGGGAGAGGACAGGCAGATTGCCTGATAATGACGCTGGTTTTATAGCTTTTTTTAAATAATTAAATCGCACAATAGGAATTCCTAACTACTAGAATTATTTGGAAGGCCGTCTTACGACATTCTTATACGTCTATTGGCTTCTATACTAAAATAAAAATAATATTTCCACGTATGTTATTGAGTTTCATCCATGATTGTCTGAAAACATACATTTCCTCCCGTGATTGAGCTTATCAACAGAGAAAGTTGTCAAATGCCATTTGTTCCTGCTAATTCACTGCTTCCCTCTAACAATGCACCACCGAATCGTTTCTATTCTGGCTAATAATTTTATACGAAATTGATCTGTACTGTACATGTATTTTACACTTCGCATGGCGTCCACAGACCTGAAGCACGAGCGCCGGTTTCGCGATTTGCAGTACATTTGCAGTATTTATTTGCAAGGATATTATATCTCGTTAGTTGTGTCTATAGACATATTTTAGTACGTTGTTTGAACAGTTCATTTCCTCTGTGCATATCACTCATGCTCGTTAGTCTTGTTCAATACTCCTAGTATCAATTATACATGTAAATGTTTGAAAAATCAAGGTGTCATGAATATCATAGCTGCCATGCAGACAAGTCGCATGCTCTGATTTTTTTTTAATTCTAATATCTTTCGTTATTAAAGTCAGTAATTAGTTTTCAGGCCACGTTTCAAGCAAGATAAACATTTGCATAGATTAAATACGGTAACTGTTACTCGGTCAAACTTACTGAACAATATTGTGAAGGTGTTCGACCGACATAACTTGACAAACATACCTAACTAACACCCGGCACACGAAAAAATATATGGACGAACACTTGATTTAATGACTTATGAATAAAATGTATGAATTCAGTGAATGAATCCAGTCAATTTGTATCACTTATTACAGAATTGTTTGAGCTTCTTCAATAATGTCTACAGAAGTTCATACACTTTTACAATTGCCAGTATCTTAGTAGTAGAATCAAATAATAACTCATGTATTAGCTGATAAGCATTGAAAATTGAGGGTCCCTGATTGATTTAGAATACAGACAGCCGTCTGCTGACACAGTTTAAAATTGTTTTTTCCTATTATCTTGTTCACGTAGAAATCCGTCTATTTAGTGTACCCATCGATTATGACTCATTGAAATATTTATTTCCTGTGTGCATATGTTAATTAGTCATTCTAACTATGCAGTTAGTTTCAATTTGGTGCCATCGTAAGCCAAACAATGTGGGAGTAATGTAATAGACAACCTCATGTCGGACATTTTCTGCTCTCAAGCTAGGTAAATGACAGCTGAAACAGTAAATAGTCATGATAAAGTACACGTCGATGATCAGACTTACTCTGCTTATTTTTCTTGAAATTAATGGTCTAATGTAATGCTTGCATCTGTCTCGACACATTAAAAAGTGGAGAGTAGAGGATGTCCTCCAACAATGTCCCTCGGTCGGTCCTTACTCTTCAACCCTAGTTTTAAGTTAATATTAAATTCACCCAGGTAGCAAATGTTATCTTCAGAACAGCTCACGCTGACGAAGACTTGGTACGTATCATCTGTGTATTCTGATATTTCCGTTATTTTGTCAACATGTCATTATACCTAAATAAATTTTAAATCCTTAAAAACCCTTATTTGCAGACTATTCTGAGCCGTTGACAATTAACTGAATTTTTTTTTAGATTTGTGTTGGACGTCAGGACACCTTCCGCGGAACAAGATAGGATACCCTTTTCACCTCGTTAGGGCCAGAATTTTTCTCTATTATACCTCATAAATTTATCTTCCACATTACTGTGGCTGCTCCTATATTAACATTGCAATAATATTACTATTCACCACATTTAACCTCACTGACTGTATTAAATGGAGTTCAGGATTGCCCGTCAACGAAACCTAACTATTTTTTGTTAACTAATGAAAATTCAAATGCAAAATCCTAGGATCGGACTAACTTTCGGGCATAATATTGGTTTACTATATTAACGAATGAACATTGCTAAATGCAAATAAGAGTTTGTGATTATTTATCAAAGTTATCCCAGGCATGATAAATTCAAATAAGCTCCGAGAACATCATAAAACTATTCAGACGTTTGGACAAGGTTTGACATACAAGGTATGAATGTTAGATTAATGCTTTTTAGGTTTCATGCCAACGGATTGGACCTCATTAAATGATGCGACACTCGCCATGACTGGTCGCAATATTTGTGACCGTACGTGATTTACGCGTTTTTTGTTCATATTCTACCACTAAAAACTAAAGTTTGGTTACTTGAGCACATGGAAAAAAACAATGTTTTATCAGGAGAAATGTGTTGTTGAGATTCTGCCTCGTACCTTCATTAAGTCCTGTTGTACTTACAAATCACTGCTTAGTGATTACGTTTGGGTCTGCGGTAGAACAACTTTATTGTAATTTTAGCAATCAACACTTGTGGATGGGAAACGGAATTCGAAGCTATTCTGCTTTCACTATGCAATGTGAATTATTTCACAAGTGTTTCAAACGTTAATTTTTAGTATCCTAAAGGTGCACAGAGTTCATAACTCTCATCATGCCATTCAGTTAAGTTAGTATACGGTCTTGAGGCATTATTGATAAATGTGTATTCCACAGGAACATTTGTTAGTAAAAGTGGGGCAACAGACGATGCACAATAATTAAGTTGGGCTGAATCCGATTTGTGCTTCAACCAAGCCGATTGAGCAGTTGACTCTCTAATTATCATAACGAAAAGAATGTGCCCGGGCTGGTTACATTAATTAATGTATAATTTGAACAAAATGTACATTGTTCACTTGTTCGCATCTTATGATGTCATCTGAGCCGTGGATAAATGGAAGATGCTAATAATATTTGGGCCATAAAAAAACATTAGGCTAAATAATTATCATCAATACAGAAATAAAATTACTGACATTTTTTTAACACTGCATCCGAATCAAACAAATAAAGTGTCTAACCCTTAGCTTTGAGGGTCAAAAAGACTGATCAAGACATAATGGTACTGTTTTATTCAACGGATGAACGGTTACAAATGTTCATAAATCAAACGTAGAAGCTAAACATGTTTTCAGCAAACAAAATAATGATTATCAAGTGATATTTCAACATCTAAGAATATGTGCAAGGAGTCAAATGATTGATCGTATGTGAGCCACGCTCGCTTTGGTGTGCATCTCAAGCCGGATTTCCGTCATTTTCACTGTCGATTCCTACACTGCTGCCGGCAGGCAGTTCTGATTCCCGAAATCTGTGTACCATTTCAGAGAGTAATTGGAGAACAGGAGAAGGACGCAAGGCGTCTTTCTCATTATCCAGGCCTGATAGCTCACTCGCATCAGGTTGCCCTCGAGGGAGCTGTGGTTTTTGGTTACCCTCTCTTAAGTTCCATCATTGCGAAGCTGCATCAGTTGAATCTGTCGTGTGTACATTGCAGATTTTGTACACAAATCTTTCTGCAGGTATTTGGTTTCCTCGGTTATTTACTCGTTGTCCAAGCTCATCGGCATTTCACGGTGCTCTTCAAGACCTTACAACGATGGTTGTGTTGAATGAGGCAGTGTCACTCCCGATCAATGCGCGAAACACTCATAACAAACCTGCGAAAACTCTTGGTTGTTTTTTGGAATCGACCCAATTATTTGATATCGTCGTTTCTTAGGGGCCTCGTCATCATCCAGAGATGCTTATATTAAATAACTTGAAAATGGGATACCTGAAAGGAAATCCTCATTGGACGTCTTAACAACTGTAATAAACAGTTTGTGGAGAACTTAAGCATGTATCAAGAGTGTTGTAAACGGTTGGAGACAAATCACAAGTGTCAAGCCAGTAGGGGTCAATTGGATGTTATTGAACTGTGGAAAAACATGCGGTTGTGGCGCTGAATACAAGTTGCATTTATAAATGAACATGCATTCTGCACATTTGGTTTCCAATGTGAATGGGTAATGTTGTTCAAAGTAAAGAAGGCTAAATATAAAATAAGTCACGGTACACTTCAAAGCGTTTCACTCTGGGATTATAGCTTCACTAGTTACTAGTGAACAGTTGCCTCTATTACAATTCTCCGTGTACCGAATGGTCCATCAGTGGTCGAGGTGTCCAGCGAGTCCTCTCGATAAAAATATCACGGAGGGATGAGAAAGAAAGGGCATCTAAAATTTGACCTTGCTCTGCATTAGTATGATTCGGCTTACTGCAGAAGAGTGTTCTCAAATTTTTAGTATTTATATTGTAGCTGGAAGAGGGAACATGAAACATCGGTTTAGTGATGTACAACCGTTGGAAATGCCACGGGAGTTTTTCAGCATGTTCAGCAAAAAAATGTGTGTAAAGTAACATTTCCCCCAAATTTAGATCCCTATTAACTTAGGTTTAAACACCTTATCGGTTAGGTTTAGATGCGAAGTAAAATAGATACATTATAGAATATGTTTATCAGGAATGATGGTAACTATTTAGCATAAACAAATATCTGGCTCTATTAACACGTTGCTTTGATCAGATGTTCAAATGACATTCTAAACTGCTCGTATGTGAACAATGCCCATTTACCCAAATGAACTAGTAAAGAATGCCCTCTGAAAATGCCCCTTTTTTTATGTCTGACTGTCCACTGCCACTAAAAACTGCTCCAAGAAGCTTATAGGGACCATTTTTCCAGGAAATGTGTGCATACTAAATTCATGTCTCAGCATCTGAGTTTTCATTTCTGAGCCACTTTACAAATGGAAAAGTGAAATAAACTGTCTCAATGATATCTGAGTTCACTTGTAAAGCCTTTGTCGAACCAATCAGAATGATGCCAATCAGTTGCGCACTTGCAATGACTTGCGTTGAGACTCCGGTGGACATGAAGCCTATATCAAATTCATATAAAATTTCGTCTGAGATGTGGTTGCCAATTATTGTCGATAACAAACACACGCACACACACACACCCAGACCCTCACACACACCCACCCACCCACACACACACACACACACAAACACACACACACACACACACACACTCTCACACACACACAGATACACGCACACACACACACACACTAGGTCACTATTTTCATTGAACTATGAAGCTACTTATTTATATATAAATGGCCATTCACACCTTGCATATAAAATTCATTTTGTGCCTCTAACACACATAGACTCTCAATTGCTGTTTTTAGGAATAAACTAGCACATCAGCACGCAACGTGCTCGAAAGCGAAAGTATTCGATATCGTTCCAAGTGTAGTCAATGGTCAGAGCTTCGCTTCTTCGGTCCATATTCAATCGACCCGTATTCACTTTCTGTTACCCCATTTGACAGATTTGCTTACAATGTGTATCAATATCATGAATAGCTGCTGCTCAGAGGAACGTCGGATGGCCAATTATCAAGCTCGGGTGGAGATAAGTCTTTTAATCTACTACAATCTAATCTAATCTAATCACGAATGTCCTAATTTACAACAAATGACATCAGCATTAGCGGATTAACACAACCTTCAGATATTCTGAGGGTTCAATGTTTAATAAACAATTTAGCTATGAGCAGAACAGTTCTTATTGAAGATTAGGCAGTTATAATAAGCCTTTGGTAAATGCGTACATTTCCTCTAAATTTAATGCAGGCAAAGTGAATAGTAAATAAAGAAATGTGACCTAAATGTTTGTAGCAGTGAGAAGGAGAGAGGAAATGCTTAAATAAAAAAAAAGCAGAATTTTCATCACAAATTTTTCTGTCTCACAAAATTAACTCCTAAAGACCTCGACCCATATAACATTAAATGAAGTTTGAGTGTCATCATCAAACCCTGGAAACATCATTGCGAACACACAAATAGCACCTCGCAATGTTCACGAGAGGACGCAGTGAGGTGGCAGTTAATGTCTCATTTTGACGCATTAATTATGAAGGGGATTATGCGATAAAATATCAAAAATGATTATTATGAACGTCAAATAACCAATCAGACCATGGAAAATAATTTACACTATATTATGTTTCAAATTCCGTACCTATAATTTTTCATTAACAGCTAATGTCTATTTTTTTTACATGCATATATTTTATTATTCATAGCTAATCTCAGTTACTGTAAAACTAGTTCCTTATTGGGTTAAATTGCAACATAGTGAAATTAGGGTTTTTATTTCCCTAGACTGGATTCTATTTGTGTCTACCATATTCATCGTCCATCCGAGATTTAAGTTCGGAGAGTTTTGTGGCCACGCGGTTTGTCGACTAAGCGTATCCAGTAGCCTCATCATCAAACAAGTGCATCCCACGCTGGCTGTTCGTGTCGCGCAGGGTCTCAGCCACAGTCGCAAGGGCTGCAAGTAGAAAGCCAGCCTAGCCAAATACATTCAAGTATTCATTAAATGTCATTGTCGGACAGCAGCTGATCTACTGCTTTAAAAAAAACTACTTAAACACAGGAATTGTGCCCCTCTCATATGATAGTTTTGTTATCGGATTAATATGTTTGTGAAAAAATATATATTATTTATGTACTTATTCAATCGAAAAATCTAAACACAATTTTCATTCAGGAGTTATTTCAGCGTTTTTAAAAAGAGTCGAAGTTCCTTCTTCGCAAATAGCTATCATCCAGTCGGTATATTCCGTATATAAAGTGTGTAAACGCATTATTTTTTCGGTAGGAATACCAAAGAATGGCTGACGAGTGCACCGAATTCGATGAATACAACACAATTTTCCCTATGAGAACACAATTAAATAAACAAAGAAATGATGGTCAACAGATGACTCGATTTGCCGACTTTGGACCAAAGACAATGTACAACAACACCTATTTTGAGATGCTCTTGTATGAAAAAAACTTCCCTAGATATTGAATAAAATATCTCACACAGGATGAATCCAAAGCGGCCAGCTTTGGTTCGTGATTTAGTTTATGATCTATGATGGGACCTTGTGCGATTCTAAATAGAGGAACGGTCTGAATGCTATGACAAAAAAAGCAGGGCAGGAGTTGAGAGTCGGCTCCCCAACGAGAGTAACGGTCACTTGGGAGTGGGAGGGTGGAAGACTCTTGTGTGCGTGTGTGTGCGTGTGAGGGTGTGTGTGTGTGAGAGAGAGAGAGAGAGTGTGTGTGCGTGTGAGAATGCCGAGTCATTCAAGTAGATCAAAGGAGTACATGGGTACCGGTTTGAGGTCCATGGAAATGTAATCACATTACGATATTTCAAACGTATTTCCTCGGTCACTAGAAATAATGTTGATGTTCCCAGTAATTCATTAAATATTCTGACGAACGAGTATTTAGTTTGTATAAGTATAACTTACAAACAATGGATCGTTATGAAATGGAATAATTGTTCAACTTATATACAAAAAACGGGCATGGATCAGATTTTTTTGCGTAATTTTATTCTTCGACGCGTTCGTGAACAATGACGTTTAACTTGAGACAAATATTTGAATCCCTTTAATGGGTAAGCGTCTTATTTCCAGTATTTTTCTTCATCACGAATGCATTCATTTCAAAAGTCGATGTGTGCGTGTTGAAGAACCCTTTTTTAGAGTTTATGAACTCCATTGATGAGAAAATAAATGTAGATATCAATAAAATGTATATATGATGACGGTAATTTTTCGATAAATAACGGTGCACAAATAATAAATAAGTACACTTCGTTTATTTATTCGGTTCAATGCCCGTGGTGCAATTGAGATCTGAAATTTAATCATAACTAGCTTCTGAAATTTGGAACGAATTACACTTCACGGGCGTTCGAATAGCATCTCCAAAATTTAACAACTAATATGAAACTACTTTAAACATGTTGTTGACTAAATACTTATCACAGCGGATTCGATGTTCCTCTAGTCAAAGTACGGTGATCCCACGATTGTTGTACGTCCTGGTTGTTGTGCGGGATAGACTCATGACGCAATATTTTTTTTAGTTGTCAATTGATTGGATGACGATTTGGTTCAACTTCATCTATGTTTCCAGATAAATGCAACTTGTATTGCTAAATTTATAAATGTATTGTGAGTAAAATTGTAATACGATCCATACCCAGTAAAAAATTATGAATTATCATAATCCCCTAAGAAAACCCGATACCGAAATCCATCATCATATTTAAATGGGTAGTGTAGGACTGTAAAGGGTTTCTTGACATCTTAGTATGAGGGGCTCCATAATAATTTGTTGAACTACATCAGTGTACACGTCAGTCACCTCAGTCACTCCAGTCACTCCAGTCACCTCAGTCACTCCAGTCACCTTAGTCACTCCAGTAACTCAGTCACCTAAGTCACTCCATTCACCTCAGTCACTCCAGTCGCCTTAGTCACTCCGGTCACCTCAGTCACCTCAGTCACTCCAGTCATCACAGTCACCAGAGTCACTCTAGTCACCTCAGTCACTCCAGTCACCGCATTCACTCCAGTCACCTCATTCACTCCAGTCACCTCAGTCACTCCAGTCACTCCAGTACCTAAGTCACTCTAGTCCCTCTAATCACCTTAGTCACTCCCGTCACCTCAGTCACTCCAGTCACCTCAGTCACATAAGTCACTTCAGTCACCTGAGTCACTCCAGTCACTCCAGTCGCTCCAGTCACTCCAGTCACTCCAGTCACTCCAGTCCCCACAGTCACTTCACTCACCTCAGTCACTTCACTCACCTCAGTCACTCCAGTCACCTCAGTCACTCCAGTCACCTCAGTCACTCCAGTCACCTAAGTCACTCCAATCACTCCAGTCACTCCAATGACCTCAGTCACTCCAGTCACCTCAGTCACTCCATTCACCTCAGTCACTCCAGTCACCTCAGTCACTCCAGTCACCTCAGTCACTCCAGTCGCCTTAGTCACTCCGGTTACCTCAGTCACCTCAGTCACTCCAGTCACCTCAGTCACTCTAGTCACCTCAGTCACTCCAGTCACTCCAGTCACCTAAGTCACTCTAGTCCCTCTAATCACTTTAGTCACTCCCGTCACCTCAGTCACTCCAGTCACCTCAGTCACATAAGTCACTCCAGTCACCTGAGTCACTCCAGTCACTCCAGACGCTCCAGTCACTCCAGTCACTCCAGTCACTCCAGTAACTCCAGTCCCCACAGTCACTCCAGTCACCTCGGTCACTTCACTCACCTCAGTCACTCCAGTCACCTAAGTCGCTCCAGTCCCCCAAGTCACTCCAGTCACCTAAGTCACTCCAGTCACCTCAGTCACTCCAGTCACCTCAGTCACTCCAGTCACCTAATTCACTACAATCACTCCAGTCACTCCAATGACCTCAGTCACTCCAGTCACCTCAGTCACTCCAGTCACCTCAGTCACCTCAGTCACTCCAGTCACCTAAGTCACTCCAGTCACCTAAGTCACTCCAGTCACCTAAGTCACTCCAGTACCCTTAGTCACTCCAGTCACCTCAGTCACTCCAGTCACCTTAGTCACTCCAGTCACTCCAGTCCCCACAGTCACTTCACTCACCTCAGTCACTTCACTCACCTCAGTCACTCCAGTCACCTCAGTCACTCCAGTCACCTCAGTCACTCCAGTCACCTCAGTCACTCCAGTCACCTTAGTCACTCCAGTCACTCCAGTCACTCCAGTCACATCAGTCACCTCAGTCACTCCAGTCACCTCAGTCACTCCAGTCACCTCAGTCACTCCAGTCACCTCAGTCACTCTAGTCACCTCAGTCACCTCAGTCACTCCAGTCACCTCAGTCACCTCAGTCACTCCAGTCACCTCAGTCACTCCAGTCACCTCAGTCACTCCAGTCACCTAAGTCATTCCAGTCACATGTCACTCCAATCACCTCACTCGCTTGAGCGAATGCAGCATTTGGGAAAAAAAATCATTAGAACTGCAATAATGATAATTGTTCCAGTGGGTCTCCAGGTTTCAGATTCCCATCAGACAACAGAATTAGACTCACCAAGAAACAGTTGTTTTAGAGCAGTGCCCGGCAATTTGAGACAAACCTATTATGTCCCTGTGAGGTAGTACAATTATAGCTTCCCCATATACGGCAGCCGTGACTGTTGGAATAACGTTAATGTTAATCAAGAAGTATTCACATTTTATTTCAACATCGTTGTTTGTTGGTGATACATATTCGTACAAATGTGATGCTGTTGGAATCACTGTTAACGTGTCTTAGAGAACAAAGATAAAATGACAAATGAAAACAATGGCAAACCACAATCGGTCCCAGAAAGATCATTTAAAATTTATACCCAAATCTATCACCTTCAGCTGATTTTTTTCGCTGTGCTACGGGGAAGATAATAGCATTTGGGAAGAGGGTAGACTAAGGAGAAATTAAACTATGTCCATTATTCGGGAAATTCTTCTATAATGGACCATTGAAAGTTTCAATTTGTCTATAATCATGGAAAAAGTTGATAACATTGGCATATTATTTACGATCATCAATTAATTCGAATGAATACACTCATGGACCTTTTTTCAGAAACGCGAAATATGAACTGAACTTCGCTTTACTTTCTTCAAAAAATATTTTTTGATTGCAGTAATTACCAGTTTGCTTCAGTTTAAGGTAAATCTCTAATTTCCAAATGTATTGTATTCCTCATATTCGACTAGGTTCAATCCAAAACTGCTCACGGTATTATCTGGCCAGATCTACTGCAAGTTGAAAGATTATAATCCTATAGCAACGGAGACGACTACAAGACCGCCATTACAACTCTTCTGCAATCACACATGCGAATTAAATGCTTTTAATGTTCAATTACGAGAAGGGAAGATTCATAGTTTTTTAGACCTGGAATAGATTTCTGTATTGGCAGTAGTATAATATTAAAACTTTCTAGTTTACTATAATCTATGATATCAACATACTTTGTTGATGGTTCAATAGAACTTAGTTGTTTTATATAGCACTTTAAAATGTATATTTTGTGTTTAACAAGCCCGAAAGGACCTTTGATGATGGTCGATCCAACGACATTTTAGAGAATATTTGTGACTAACATATTAGCGACTTTTACTGTAATCCATTTACAAAATATGGACAGTCCGCAATTCACAGGAAAGGAAGTAATACCCGTCCGACAATCATGGATCCGTGAATAGGAACCGTTCGGCAATTGTGTGTGCGACGACATGAACAATCGGAAAATCTACAATATATACCGGACGGCAATCGGGGATACGACAGTAGGGACCGTCTGTTTTAACTAATTGTCTGGCAATAAACAAAATAAAATATGAAAATCTTTTATCCAATGGAATGTTTTTGTCGATTGTGATCAATTGGTAAACTGGAAGAACATTACTTTTCACATGCACGTATGCGAATTATATACAACAAAGTGAATTCGTTGCAAGTATGTTGTTGTGTACGACAATCTTAGGATGGCATCAAGTTCAATATAGCTAAATACAAACGCGATTAATAATGAATGATATATTATGAATAGTTTCCGATTCGTGTTTGACCATGAAACTGTGGATAGCTGTGCTTACTTCGTCCTCTGGGCACTGCCACATGCTTGCAAACTGGTGGAAGGAATATCAATAGAGCCCATTCTACGTCTGCCGTGGGGGTATCTGTTGCTTCTTTCGAATCCCTCGTTCATAGAGTAAGATTGGTCATCTTATTAGTGGTTGCCTTTGTTATAATATATATTGAGAGCATGAGTGCGCAGGCAGAGTAGCAGCCAATAAATAATCAATTTTAATGGAATGAGATTGCTGAAACTTTACTCCAAAATGTTCAGATTGCCTGGGCAGTGTTCAAATATGCGAAGTCTCCTAACCGCGGTAGTCTTTCAAAGCAAATATATACGGCCTCTTCAGCAGCTGCCAGCGAGATTGTTTCCCCGTTGCTAATTAAAGAGCAAATGTTGGAGCCCTTCTAATTACTGCTGCTACTGAACTTTGGCGGACTTTGATTACAAAAGCTATTCAAGTGAATAATGAGGTTTTTTTTTTGCAACACAGTTTTGTTTGTAGTCATAACAGGTCACCGAAGTTCACAAATTGGAGAGAGTTTAGGATCTTGTTTGATGAAATTGGGTTGAGACGAATAAGTTTTCTGTTGAATTTACTAGGTTTTGAAAAGTCGTAACCGAATAAATAAATTTACTTTGACCTTAGAGAAGTGAAACAGCAAGTTGCCATTTAGTATGCTGCTCAGGCTGATTACCCTAGTACGTATCCCCGGAAACACCCGACGATCGTAAACTGATATCACATGATAAAAGACGTCTTAGAGGTCAGCTCATAGAAACCTTCGAATTTCTAAATGCCATAACTTGACCTAGGTCCGAGAAGCCACTTTGATAGAAATCACAACCCAAGGAATAGAATCTGACGATAGAATAACGTTCAGAAAATAAGGGTCTGAATATATTCTTGCAATCAAGGTAGCTACAATTTGTAACCATTAATCATGTGATGTGGGTAATGGTAGTAACGTCTCCTTTGAGAAAGCCTCGACAGTCAATGGAAAACAAGTCCACCTCTGACAAAGATACAATAGCGGAAGCAATATTGCCGAGGAAGGAGGTAAACACCGTTGTTGTAGCCTTCAGCAGCCCACGAACGATGGGCACAGCATCTAGGCTGAAGGGTGGGGTGGGGTGTGTTACTGCAATTGTTATTATGAATTATTAATAGAACGGGTTCTTTAGTCCGTCCCAGGCCTCCTTTCATAATATGACTGAGATTTGGGGACCAATAATCGTGAACGCGATTCCCGTGTGTCTTGTTAAGCGATTCTCCTCAGGGCAGTTGCAGCAGTCGAAACATTGATCCTGATCAGGGTAGTGGCAGCACTTGAACACTGGGATCCTGATCAGAGCAGTGACAGCAATCGAACGCAGTAATACTGATAAAGACAGTGGCAGCACTCGAACACTGTGATCTTGATACGGAAAGTAGCAGCACTCGAACGCTGCTATCCCGATCAGAGCAGTGTCAGCACACAAGCGCAGCGATTCAGATCATGGAAGAGGCAGCTCTCAAACGCTGCAATCCTGAACAGGAAAGGGGCTGAACTTGAACGTTGAAATCCTGATCATGGCAGTGGCTGCACTCGAATGCTGCGATCCCAATCAGGGAAGTGGCAGCACTCGAACGATGCGGTCCTGATCAGGGAAGTGGCAGCACTCGAACGATGCGGTCCTGATCAGGGAAGTGGCAGCACTCAAGCGTTACGATTCTGTTCAGGATCAAATCGTCCGTATGCTGTCAGTGCAGTGAGCAGGAGCACAGCGTTCGAGTACAGCAACAGCCCTGATCAGAACAACAGACCGAGTTGAGTGTAGCCATAGCTCTAATCAAGTCCACAGACAGCGTTCGTGAGCAGCCTGATCAGGTTCACAGAGGATTCGAATGCTGCGACTGCATTCTTCAAGATCGCAGACAGCGTTAGAGTGCTGCCACTGCTTAGCCCAAGCACAGACAGCGTCTAAACCAGGATCACATACAGCGTTCAAATACTGCCACTGCCCTGATCGGAACACAGCGTTCGAGTGCTGCCACTGCCCTGATTAGGATGACATCGTTCTAGTGCTGCCACTGCCCTGATAAGGGCAGGCGCAGCACGCTCTGCTCCGATCACTGCAGAGGCAGCACTCGAAGGCTGTGATCACGAATAATGCCAACAACTAATACTATTGTTATTTACTCCGTTCCTAGACAAAACACTATATTCATATGTAAAAAAATGTCCGTCATCCTTCGTAAATGATCAAGTATTAATATTGCCTTA
>SDVV010012705.1:0-15361 GCA_016164225.1 Gammarus roeselii | reverse complement strand
GAGAGAGAGCAGGACACCATCCTTTAGCTCTCATCATGTTGGACTACAATAATCCTCTGAACGCAGTACGAAATAATGCACAAGGCTTCTACTCTAGTTGGTGAGAGAGAGCAGGACACCATCTATTAGCTGTCATCATGGTGGACTACAATAATCCTCTGAACGCACTACGAGATAATGCACAAGGCTTCTACTCCAGTTGGTGAGAGAGAGCAGGACACCATCTATTAGCTCTCATCATGTTGTACTACAATAATCCTCTGAACGCAGTACGAGATAATGCACAAGGCTTCTACTCTAGTTGGTGAGAGAGAGCAGGACACCATCCTTTAGCTCTCATCATGTTGGACTACAATAATCTTCTGAACGCAGTGCGAGATATTGCACAAGGGTTCTACTCTAGAGGGTGAGAGAGAGCAATTGCTTCTATTTTAACCGTGCATCAGCTTCGTGATGAAGATATTTTGGTCATAAAGCCGGGACCAATTCAAATTTTTATAAACAAACAGAAAAAATATGCTCTGGTGGGTTACTTGGTTTCAGCAATCATTGGTGTCATTAGTTTACAAACACATGGGCAAGAAATCTAATGCAATAGTAAAAACTTCCTATTTTGGTATCCCTTCGCAGGCGACCTCATCCGTAGCATTAACAGAAACCATGGAGATCACATGCATGGAAGTCTGATCAGTGTATACCGTGACCTTCAATTTATCTTCGGAAAATAAAGAAATAACTTCATTTATTTTTTTGATCTCTTTTCTCTCGGGCCGATAAAATTTGCAGGTACGAGTACCAAATGGAAGAAAGCTTCCAGGTCCAGTACACTCGAGAGCTCCTAATGAGAAGAGCTGATATCAGAAAGATCAAACCGAGATCCCGTCTACGATCATTAACACAGGACAGACCATGACGCAAAATCAGTGCGCCATTCATGCAAGGCATCTCCAAAAAGGGTGACGAAAATTATGCGTCATACAAAATCCGTCTTGACACTGAATCATCGAAAATATTTATTGATCGGTTGTGTTATTTGAGAGCCAGAAAGGAGCAGCCGCGCTGACAAGCAGATGTCTATAAATTGAAATGGTATTATTGTTATGCATGTTATGGAGCCTAGATAGGGAATTGTTTTGCATGCTATGGAGGCTGAACAGGGAATTGTTATGCATGTTATGGAGGCTAGACAGGGAATTGTTATTCGTGTTATGGAGGCTAGATAGGAAATTGTTATGCATGCTATGGAGGCTACAGAGGGAATTGTTATGCATGTTGTGGAGGCTAGACAAGGAATTGTTATGCATGTTATGGAGGCTAGACAGAGAATTGTTATGCATGTTATGGAGGGTAGACAGGGAATTGTTATGCATGCTATGGAGTCTAGACAGGGAATTGTTATGCATGTTATGGAGGCTAGATAGGGAATTGTTATGCATGCTATGGAGGCTAGATAGGGAATTGTTATGCATGCTATTGAGGCTACACAGGGAATTGTTATGCATGTTGTGGAGGCTAGACAAGTAATTGTTATGCATGTTATGGAGGCTAGACAGGGAATTTTTATGCATGTTATGGAGGGTAGACAGGGAATTGTTATGCATGCTATGGAGGCTAGAGAGGGAATTGTTATGCATGTTATGGAGGCTAGACAGGGAATTGTTATGCATGTTATGGAGGCTAGATAGGGAATTGGTATGCATGCTATGGAGGCTAGACAGTGAATTGTTATGCATGCTATGGAGGCTAGACAGGGAATTGTTATGCATGTTGTGGAGGCTAGACAAGGGATTGTTATGCATGTTATAGAGGCTAGACAGGGAATTGTTATGCAAGTTATGGAGGGTAGACAGGGAATTGTTATGCATGCTATGGAGGCTAGACAGTGAATTGTTATGCATGCTATGGAGGCTAGACAGGGAATTGTTATGCATGCTATGGAGGCTAAACAGGGAATTGTTATGCATGTTATGGAGGCTAGACAGGGAATTGTTATGCATGCTATTGAGGTTAGACAGGGAATTGTTTTGCATGCTATCGAGGCTAGACAGGGAACTGTTATGCATGCTATGGAGGCTAGACAGGGAATTGTTATTCATGCTATGGAGAGTAGACAGGGAATTGTTATGCATGCTATGGAGGGTAGACAGGATATATGAAAGATATCAGAGCTTTTGTTTTATGAACCAATATACACTTTCATCATAATGTGTTTTATTGTAGTTTTATCTTATATTAAAAGGTTAAAATACTGAGTCATTCAAATTCACAGAAAATAAAAAAAAATACAGACGAAACTGCTCCTTTAACCTTCATATGACTCGTGCTGAATGTGAATGTTACCCCAAGGACATGTCGTGGTTTAATCAAGATAGAGCAATGGAATTGGCGGCCCAGTCCCCAACGGACGCGCAGTGTAATTACCGTCGGTGCCTGAATTACGATAGCTGAAGAACCCTGTCCGAGTGTGGGAAGTTATGAGGAATTGTTTTAATCAATGAGATAATCTGCACAATTCACAGATTTGGATTGAACAAAAATATATTCGATACATAAATGAAATTTCAGAACATTTCATGTGTTGCATTAAACAATGCCATTAAACAAACAAAATATTTTAATTAACAATGAGTTAATAAATGTTCCTATGTTTGAATTTACATGATGTCAACATTTCGTTACTTCAGTGTCTAAGAATTTACGTACTTATCGGCAGCAGATATCAGTAGGTTCGTTTCTCATCTGTATAAATATCGAATAAAAGAACAACCAATACTGACGAGTGGGGGCGCTGGCTCTGAGGGAGTGTAGGGGATAAAGCATGCGCGGGAGTGAGCGACTGAAGTAAACATACAGGTGCAGCTTGTACCGCACCTGTATGTTTACCTCGACACATATGGTCGCAACGATCAGTTGACCGCAGAACGTTGACCAAGTGCAGGTATGTTAGAGTCGCTTTAGGTCGTTATTGATGTTTAGAGCGTTGAGTGTCATAGAGTTTCTTGAGTTTGAAGCGTTAACCGTGTTCATTGATGTTGAAGCGTTAACCGTGTTAGAGAGTTTAATGATGTTAACGCGTCAATCGTGTTAGAGAGTTTATTGATGATAAAGCGTTGACCGTGGTTGAGAGTTTATTAATGGTAAAGCGTTAACCGTGTTAGAGAGTTCATCGATGATAAAGCGTTAACCGTGTTAGAGAGTTTATAGATATTAAAGCGTTGACCGTTTTAGAGAGTTTATTGCTGTTAAAGCGTTAATCGTGTTAGATAGTTTATTGATGTTACCGTGTTAACCGTGTTGGAGAGTTTATTGACATTAAAACGTTAACCGTGTTAGAGAATTTATTGATGTTAAAGCGTTAACAGTGTTAGAGAGTTTATTGACGATAAAGCGTTAGCCGTGCCAGAGAGTTTATTGATGATAAAGCGTTAACCGTATTGGAGGGCTTATTGATGTTAAAGCAGTAACCGTTTTGAAGAGTTAATTGATGTTAAAGCGTGAACCGCGTTAGAGAGTTTTTTGATGTTAACGCATTAATCGTGTTAGAGGGTTCATTGATATTGAAGCGGTAACCGTGTTAGAAAGTTTATTGATGTTAATGCGTTAACCATGTTAGGGAGATTATTGAAGATAAAGCGTTAACCGGTTTAGAGAGTTTATTGATAATTAAGCGTTAACCGTGTTAGAGAGTTTATTAATGATGAAACGTTGACCGTGTTAGAGAGTTTATAGATGTTAAAGCGGTAATCGTTTTAGAGAGTTTATTGATTTTAAAGCGTTAACTGTGGTAGAGAGTTTATTGATGTTAAAGCGTTAACCGTGTTAGAGATTTTATTGATGTTAAAGTAACAACCGTGTTGGAGAGTTAATCGATGTTAAAGCGTTGACCGTGTTGGAGGGTTTATTGATGATAAAGCGTTAACCGTGTTGAAGAGTTTATTGATGTTAAAGCGTTAATCTTGTTAAAGAGTCAGTGATGTTAAAGCGTTAATCGCGGTAAAGTGATTATTTTTATGAAGGTATGCGTTACGTGATCCAGATTCGATGCATATAAATATCTAGGAAGCACAGATTGATGAAATTGAAGCCTTCCGATTTTAGGTGCCTGACGGGGCGATGCTTTGTTTAGGAGGCCTGCCTGTGCTGAGAATCCAGTATGCCTGCCTACGCTGAAGTTGCAGTAGTCCTGTCTACGCTGAGAATCCAGTAGTCCTGCCTGAGCTGAGAACCTATAGTCCTGACTACGCTGAGAATCCGTAGTCCTGCCTACGCTGAGAATCCAGTAATCCGGCTCACGCTGAAGCCTACACCTGCCCGTTAGAGCGGTGGAACCCGATTGTTTAGCACCCTCCTTTGTTGAAGCTTATCAGCTTCTCTGGTTTTTCTACCAACGAATACGAGACCAATTTCTTCAGCATTACCCAATTTATCTAAGTATTGTTCCGGGATCCGTCTTCGTGAATACCTCATTGTTAGTGATCTTTCTCTTATTTCGTTTGTTATTTTAAATAATATTTATTAAAAACCGTGTCATGTCTTTCCTGCATATCGGATTGGACTTATTGGGGTTGCTGATGTTGATATTGCGTAACAGCGATTATCATAAAGATTCGAACCCTTTACATTAGCGACCTTGCCAGGACCCAGTCAGTTCTCTTCCGGAGGTATTGATTGTGTGTCCGTCGCATATGAGCGAACAAACGATGTTAGTGTAGTGAGATACAGTCCGATCACGGCCGAGTTTATGTTGCACAGGTTAAGACGCAACAACTTCGTACCTAATCGCTTCCTTAACATAGAATAATCAGTCTAGCCATATCCCGGCCTACTAACTTCTTTTAGTTGCTTCGAACTCTGAGGTTCTGATTCAGTCCTTGTCAGTTCATTATCGGTATACCTGTTCTGTACGCTGACGATTTTTTGATTCCCTGATAAATTTTAGCTTTTTGACTTTAGTTTAATCATCACCAATAAGGGTTCTCACCACTATGGATTCTTTTAACGAACTAAAGCTGCAGGCCGAGAGTCTTGTGTTGGAGGACGCCGACGTTGTTTTATATGTTAGGCAGCAGCAGGAGGCTGCACGAATAGAGAGAGGGATGAAGCGAGACTCGGAGAAACTTCGAATGGAGCATGAGCGTCAGCGTGAAGGAGGGTCTGTTGAGGTTGAAAAATGAAAACTTGATCACGAGTTGGCATTAGCACAAATTAACCAAACTCCCGGATTTGGAGTATCCCTTGGGGTACGTGTAGAGAAATCAAAATACCAAGGTTGCTCGATGATGAAGACTTCCCCGCCTATTTCATTAGATTTGAAAGAATAGCCACTGTTTTGAATTTGGATAGAGTGTCGCTCGCGATAAGATTAGGAAGTAGTTTGTCGGGGAGGGCGCAGATTTGTACTCTTTCCTATCCACGGAAACTACGGCTTCTTATGACGAACTTAAAAATGCGCTGTTGTTTAAGTTCAATAAAACCCCAGATAAATTCTGCAAGGAGTTTCGTTCTAGTAGAATTTGTGAGGGCGAAACTTACCAATAATTTTTCATCACTCTGGTGCGGTAGCTGGACTACTGGATAGAATCTGCTAACATCGAAAAGGACTTCTATAAATTACGTGATTTTTTAATTTATGATCAAATTATTTCCTGTGTCTCGCCTGAGTTGCGTGTATTCTTGAAGGGGGAAGGTCCGATATATCTTGAAGATGAGGCTTGTCATGCCGATAATTGGACCTCGGCTAGACCCGTAGTTAGCCGCCATCAGCCCGGACGTGACAACCCTAAGAAACGGTCACCCGAACAGGTTCAGGTCCCTGATCGCGATAGCCGATCTAAGTTTTCAAATGGGTCGACTAGGAACATTGATGTACCTAATGAAATTAATGTCATGAAAGTAAAATGTTACAAATGTGGCGCTTTTGGACATGATATATCAGACTGCGCAACGATGAACACCTCCTGCACGGAGGGATTCCCAAATTACTCTGTTCGTTACTTTCTGAATGAGCAAATTAACGCCAAGTACATGTCTTGTGGAACTAATAATTGCGCTAATGTTTCAACAATTATTTTAGATACCGGGTGTTCGTGCGTCATTGTTGCCTCAGATATTCTTGCTGATTCAGAACTACCAAATGCTAGGGAGGTCTCTGTGTCAGATTTCTTAGGCCAGGTTAGCATATTTCCTGTCGCTAAATGTTATTTAAAGTGTGTATTCTATGACGCCTGGATTGATGCCGTTATTGAGCCAATTAAATTTTGTAGCATACTGGTTGGGAACATTACCGGGGTCAATGATCAGGCAGGAAAAAATTCAATTTCAATTCGAGAGGAAGTTTCAGAGAAGGGAATCCTGGCGATGTTGATAAACCTAAAGAGATGTCTGGTGTAGCGACTAGGGCTCAGTCCAAACGACAGTATATTTATCCTCTTAAAGTAGCAGACATTTCGTCTATAGACTTAACGCCGGCTGAGTTTGCTAGTCGACAAAAAGAGTGCTCGACCCGTCTCGAATTATGAGAAAAAGCCAAATTGAGAGAGATCTCACGATAACGATAACACATTTATTGTGGGACGACAAAATTAGTTTTGACTGAAAGTTGCCGATCCGGTGTTCATAGTACGGCTCAAGAAAGCCCAGTAGCGGGTCACTTTTGGGATAATGAGACCTATTCAAAAAATTCAACTTTTTATTTTTTGGGTCAGGAGCCAGTGTTGATGTGCGAAAATTTTGTAGATCGTGCTACAGTTGCCATCGAATGCCATGGAAAAGGACCAAACCTGTTCCTTAATTGAAGATGCAAATAATCAGAGTTTGTTTTTCCAGAGTATCCATGGGTATCGTAGGCCCCCTTCTTCCTTCAGCTGTTAAAGGACACAGGTATATTCTGACTCTGATTGAGTGGGCTGCCGGTTTTCCCAAAGCTATTCCGTTGAAAACCATAGACTCCATTTCGATAGCTGAGCACACCTAACCATTTTTTCTCGTGTAGGAATATCTAAGGAAATCTTATCCGATCAGTGTGGCATTTTCACATGTCAACTGATTGGTCAATTACATTTGTTGCTGGGGGTTAAAATCCAATTTAGTTAAATGATAGCATGCGGCTGGAAATGGCCGTCATGAGAGACTTCACTCTACTTCAAGTCTTGCTTAAAGAAACAGTGTGAAACAAGCTTAGAGAATTGCCTCGTTATTTGGTTGCTACTCTGTGTGCATTGAGGGAGTTCCCGAGGGACACAACCATTTTTTCAGCTTATGAACAGCTCTTTGGAAGGCAAAATAAAGGAACCATTGCAATACTTCACGATCTTTGTATTGATAGAGAAGTTTTGGATGATCAGCGAGGTATTTTCCAGTACATTATAGATCTTAGAGGAATGTTAGAAGAATGTGCAGAGGTTGCGCGAGTTAATTCGGAAGCTGCTCAAACTAAGTTTGCCACCTATCTCGATCTAAAAGCTAAACAACGTACCCTGTATTCTAATGATGAAGCGTTGGGAGGATCCGTTTAGTAAATTGTTGATGAGTTCGAAGGGACCGTTTACGGTAATCAAGAGACTCATCAGAGTTAATTATCTCTTCCAATGTGACCAATCAACTGAAGTCCATCATATTATCTTGTTGAAAAAGTACGTGTGACGTGCGGTTGTAACCGCCGGGGTAACGGTGGCAGACGAGCAAATAAAGCCGTTCTATGTAGTAGTGCTTTGTTACGTGATCATGCGGTTGTGATCATTGAAAATATTATCGCCCCTGCAAATGCTGAAGTAGAATCTATAATTAGTCTGGTTAGAGAACCAAGTATAATCACAGTCCCAACCAAATGTTACTCTATATCAAACCCGGAAGTTTCGAGGGAATTGATCGACAGTGAGCAGAGCGATGTTCGTCGAGTGATTGCCCAATTCTCTGGAGTCTTGTCGGAACTGCCAGGTCACAATAGAACTGTCACTCACAGCATAAAGCTGAAAACTACTGCCCCAGTTCGGTCCAAAGTTTGACCTATTCCTTTACACCCGCGATCTGTGTTTAACGAGGAATTTTATAAATTTTTGAGCTTAAGAATGATTCAGCGCTCCAGTTCAGATTTCTGCTCTCGTGTAATTCTGGTGAAGTAACCAGATCAGACTTATTGACTTACAATTGATTATCGTACGAATAGTGTGCCTCATTTTGACGCTGAGGCTGCTTTCAATCTTGGCAGTTGCAGCCCTGCGACCGGGGCAGCGGCGGCGACGAGTGGGTGAGTCATCAGTTGCATAGTTTCTTTCAAAGGAATTCAGTTTGATGACCCGAGACGGCAAATGAGTCGTATTGTCGGGACATGCATTATGGATATATTTTTGCTTGCCGCCGTATCTTCTGCTTCATTTTTTGAGGCGCTCAAATCAAGTCCTGACTGATCTCATACTGACGTCAGATTGCTTTCTGCCTCTTCAACCATTGCGTCCACGAAGCACGGACAGCTCGTGATTAGGTGAGTGTGAATTAGATAGAGGAAGAACTTTATAATGATTTCAAAGTGCTACTCATAACATCTTTAGCCGGCAGTATTTACTTTTAGATGTGAATGCCAATCAATGTGTATCCATAAAGTTGCAACGTCTTGACTGATGCCTCGCTGCTATGTTTTTACTTTAATCCGCTATTGTTTTTTGAATTATTGAAAGGGATCTGTATCAAATTGAACAAGAAGAATATATAGGTCAACTTCAACATACGATCAAAGTTTATCTCAGGGCTGATAGATGGGATGAAATCTGTATGATCAACGTTCAAATATTTATTGAGGAATATCGACTTTGTCTGACAGATACATGTATAATGATGCTGCAGTTGTGGAATAAAAATCATCGTACATCTTGATGTAATACCCAAACCGTAGTTCAGTAAATTCTACTTGCTTTAGCTGAATTATAACAACAGTAAAACGCATCAAAAATATTTGTAAAAAGCAAGAAAAAATGTGCAACGATTTCAGATCGATTCCGAGAAACGAATTTACAATAAAAAAATGATCCCCCCAAAAATGTACGAGTTTCTCTGGAATTTCATTTTCAATTGAAAAACATTCAATCTTCCTGATAATCCCTCAGAGTTCGTTTTGTTGCTACCGGTCACGTCTGCACGTGTTTAATTACCAACACAATTCCGATTTCCTGCTCATGCCAGCCACCATGCTGTCCTTTTTTGTTGTTCATGAATCCCGTTGCTGCCGATGGTTGGGTCATAAAACCAGCGTCGATTAGTATATAGTCGTTGCCTGACACTCTTTTGATTACTGTGGTTTTCTGTTCTGACGATGGAGAGCTTGATCACCGGTAATAAACCACTAAGAATTTATCGGCAGTGGTTTATTTCCTTAACTATAAAAAACACGTATACAGCATACAATTTTTTTTTTCCTTTCATATACACACACATATATATATAAACAATACAGATATTAAAATATGAAAGATGAAAAACTGCAATGATTGATGAAGTATTGTAATCAATATCTAGGAGATAATGATATACATGAAAATAATTGGTTTAGTAGTCCCACAGAACTCACTGTTGCCAAGACTCAGATCCTCCTATGGTGTGTTTTTCTAGGTAACCCCCTCAGTGGGCAGATGTTGATTGTATTTGCTTCATAATTAGTTCAGCATAGAAAAATATCAGATCTCCTTACAAATGAACAAGGACATGGACTGTAGCGTTGGTTTGGGAGGAATACTGTTGGGCCTCTAGTGGCTATCTAGTGCGGTGAACATGATACAGCGACGAAGAATGGGTGAAAACTAATGTCATATAAGTATAAAGTCTTTGGTAATGCATACTAAACGATATTTGGTGTCCATTTTATACATACTAAGTCATTTGGGATAACTTTTGCCTAAACTTAGGACTATTTGACGAATTATTAGTAAGAAACATTGAAGATTTTTTGCGCGTTGGCTGCAATATGGTACCAAAGCATGTCTATCTGTTTGCATCGGAGAGTTTGCTGACATCGATGTCCTGAAACAAGTCAGGACATCTGAAATTGCTTGATGTTTCGTTCAAAGATGTCAAGGGAACACCATATTTGTGTTACAACCGATATTATTATATTTTCAAACAAATGTAACGATCACAAACAGGCAACTAGCAAAGCTTTGCTTGTGGGCGCAATAGTTACGATTGCGTAATTTTATTGAGGTTACGATTTTTTTAAGGATACGGCGTCTTCTTGACATCTTCTGACCGGTGATTCTACAAATGTTTAAATTGTATGACTCGTTTTTGCCATTGCATAATGCAAATTCGTTACCGCACTCCAGCCAACAAATATTGTTGTCATTTTGCTGTCTGAGGTGCAATGGCATTAAAATTCGTTATTTTGTTGTGGTATTTTGTCCATATTTAAATGAACAAACTGTAGTATCGAGAGATTATTCTATTGAATTTTATGTCAGACAATTTATAGCAAATTATCAAAATTTATTTTATTTTAGTATATCGATGAAATAGTTGTCAAAATGTTTCTTTAATGCGATGGATGATAAAGTTTCCGTTTCTAACCGAAAAGTTACTTGATGAATCTGAAGCTTTACTCCAACGTCCAATTGGTTTGCCACGTCCCTCAGCCCAACTGGAGGACCAACATCCCCACAACAAGGAAGCCCTCAGTTCAGGTCAGCCGTCCCGCAGGCATCAGGGACTACACATTTGACAAGAGCTGCTTTGTTTTCAGGATCTGTTCCTGGCGGCCTCATTGACGACGGAAGCCTTCAGTGCTCGCTCTGTTCCTAACAGCTCATTTTAAAATGGCCGCATTGATTGCTCGCTCTTTTTCTGCCTGCTCATTTCACAATTACCAATTTGTTTCCTGCTCTGTTTCTTATGCCTTGTTTAACAAGGACTGTTTTTTGTTTGTTTTGTTTCTGGATGGTATTTTGACAAAGACCGCTTTGTTTGTTGGCTCTTTTTCTGTCGGCTCATTTGACAATGGGAATCTTTTTCGATGTTCTGTTTCTTGAAGGCAATTCAGCGAGAGATCTTGAGATCGCAAGGAAAGTGTGCCGATTGCGTTTTCAAACGCAGTCTTGGATTCAACGCCCACTGCCGTGGTTGGTAGGTTCATCAAAATTCGCAAGATTGCGATCACGAGATAATTTATCACTATGGTGGAAGCAAACGTTTTTTCTCAAACTTACGTTGTATTGTTACGAATGTTTTGCGTGCAAAAAAATAGAAGAGATCACCCGTTAACAAATCATTTAATGTGTATGGTTGTCACCAAAAATGACATACTCAAATAACGCTCATCTAATTATTGGACTTTCGAACACATAATTGCCTATGAAATTATTATTTTGCTTGGAGAGGTGCCTACCCACCTTACACTGGCATACGCTCCTTAGCAACTCGTGATCTTACCAGGTAGGTTGTAGTTCACCATTTGCTTGCACACACTTCCACCGCGTTGTTTACCTGCAGAAAAGAAGTGATCAGATGAGAGCGGACAGATGTTACGGAGAGTTTGGAAATCTCCACCACCACAGTGATGGAATGTTCGAGCATGCATGTTGAATGGATCATCTCCAGAGAAATGTTGACGTTGAAAATATTAGGACTAGGGAGTGTTGGACAACTACATTTATTTATGAACTGTCTCTAGATTGAAAGGAAAGGCTAGGAATTCCTTATACGATGTTCAAATGAATTAATGATTTGTCTACTCATATTTTGAATACTATGAATTTGTATAAAGAGGTAGTTGCTGTCCACCGAGCTCGTTTTCTCACCTCTGACGGTATTGGCCAAATCTGAAAGGCGAAACCGTACTACAGGTCGTATTTTCCTCTCTCACCTCCTATCTAATTGACCTCGCCTGATTTTGAAGTGGCACTCAATTGAAACAATGAGATTCTCCTCCAAGTTGGGAAGCTAAACTCCAATTACGGCACGGAAAGTTTGTGTCTATTACCAATAAAAAAGTGTTAAGGGAGCCATCTTCCCGAGGCGTCACTTCTAAAGACCCTTCTCTCAAGGGCCGGCGGATCTTAGACTCTCAATGACGAATGTCTTATAATCACAGGGAAGGGATAAAGTTTCTCAATTAGGAAATATTGGAGTGCGGACATCGAGTTTGGAAAACGAAAGTTTCACCGATCTAAACACTGTAACGTAATAATGGAAGTTACAGGCATCAATAGTGGTCGGCTAACTTCGAATTCGGAAGGACGATTATATCAACCACCTAAACACTGCAAAGTATTAATGGAAGTTAACAGCATTAATAATGATATGCAGAGCGGACGTCGATTTTGCAAGGTCGACAATAACACCGACCTAAAAGCTACAACTTATGATAAATGGAGTTGTCAGCATCGTTGAGGGCTGCTGACGTTGGGAGAAGAATGTCGATTGTACCACCAAACTTATCGCAGCTAATACATCATCTAAATTGGAGAAATTTTCTTACTATGAACGTTCAGTCTACTTTCATTTTGATTCAAAATAATTTTCCCGTTGAACAATTTTTTGGAGCCCGATAATCAAAGTGTGATAAAAAAAACTCTCAGAACTTAGAACAGTGTTTGCTACACAAAAATGCTAGCACTAGAAACACGTCACCTCATAATGAGGATGCAGGTGTTAAAAATAATATTTTATTTTCATGAGGCCTCCAATAAAGCCACATGAAAACCGTTCTCGGTTAACGATGGGAAAATAATTGATGAAGAAAGTGAAAAATGATCATCAAAATCCAAGGGCCTCATTAATGATGGGGAAACTTCTGATAAATCTTCATGCATCAACAGAATGCGATACGACGATGCTGCAAGGTAGCAACTTCCGTAGCGAAGGAAAAACTATCCAGTCGACCGAATCCGTGTGTATACCTGTTTCGTATGGTATACATCTGAAGGTCACCAACCAATATCCCATCAGGAGTCTCTAAATAACAATTTTTGCGATTCAAGTTTGCTTATTATTTACGATGCTTGGATAAAATCGATAACACAAGTTTGCCATCAGAAATTTTCTCATGTCAGAATAGTTGTTTCGAATATGTTCGCATAATTCGTATACAATAGTCATTAATCACGTGAATTATATCAATCATATTAACTTTGCCGCTGTTAGAAACTATTCCAAAATAAACACCGCAGTATACTACCAAGGCTTTAATGAAAACTCCTCGTGCGTCCAATATTCCGAATTAAAACCGGTGTGTAAATTCTTGAAGTGATTCTTGTATTTAAGTTAACCAGACAAAATTGACAAAAGTTAAGAGCGGTTCGTCGCTGGAGGTGCTGGTGCTGATGTTGGGCCGACGATGATACGCCCATTATGTACGACTGGTTGCCATAGATTTGTAATTAAGAGCGGCTCATCATCGGCCGAAAGATGGCAGAGGATGGGCCGATGATATCACTCCATGAACTATGATTGGCCTCCAGGTCGCTGGTTAACTTTAAGAAGACATTACATTGGTTGAATAATCAGCTCTAATGGAACATTTCCTGGTCAAAAGTCGGCTATGGTTGCAGGCTGTGTATGTTTGTAAAGTAAGATTTGTTGTATAAGAATTGGCGGACAGTTTAGCTATGTCCCATCATTTTTATGAAAATCTTATTGCCTGCATACAGATGTTTTATTCAATCAGAGTACCACTAGGCTAACAATCCCTATTCAGCTTCGACGGTCTTGAATTCCAAATAAAATAGTCTGGTTATTACCGTTTCATGTTTTCGGTAATCCAAATTTTGAAAATAGCTGTACTTGTAATAGACGTGCACTTGTCACTAACGACAAAATAGGATCCGGTGCTCCTTCTAAAACTAAGACGCCTACTATTGAATTGAAGAACAGAGTTATACTCGACTGACCCAGCCTCCTGGTCCCAAAAAAAACAGAGTTATACTGGACTGACCAAACATCCTGTCCCAATAAAGAACAGAGTTATACTCGACTGACCCAGTCTCCTGGTCCCAATAAAGAACAGAGTTATACTGGACTGACCCAGCCGCCTGGTACCAATAAAGAACCGAGTTATACTCGACTGACCCAGCCTCCTGGTCCCAATAAAGAACAGAATTAGACTCGACTGACCCAGCCTCCTGGTCCCAATAAATAACAGAATTAGACTGGACTGACACGACCTTCTGGTCAAAATAAAGAATAAAGTTATTTTCGACTGACACGACCTCCTCGTCCGAATGAAAGACACGCCGGGCTCTGAGGCATGACATCGTCGTTTCACTCTAATAGAAAATCACAAGCTGATTTAATGCTAATAAGAATCCATCAATTAATCTAAGTGTTCTTACGCACCGAACATTGCAAGAAAATCCGCAGCAGGCTGCGGGAGTGCCCAAACTAGCGTAAGCTATTTGATGTCTCTCTACAACAAAACATGTCTGAATTATGAGGCCGCTTAGAAGAATACAAGGCAACAAATTAGAAATGAAGGGAATTTTGCAAATATTTGTGAAAAGTTTTTCATAGTTGTCATTATAATATCAGAATATATTTGGCTCCGTTATTTCATGATTTTTTTTTTCGTCAACTTCATATAATTTATGTTATAATAGTTCATATTCCACGATGACGGAGCGCGTACCCAGCCTGATGTGGCGGACATGACCGTTCGTGGCAAATCTAACATAAAAGCTGAGGAGACGGATTTGTGGCAATTTTTTCTCTATATCGACAAATTTTTCATGTACAAATAGGAATTGTTGTATACGTCGAAGATAATATTTGACCTTGTATCTACATATTGACGTTGTAAAGCAGATTAAAATGTCGACAATTTGAATTGCAACTCGGTTCAGTTCAAATCTCCTTTTGGACTACTATATAGCTGCATATTTTTAACTGGTGTGAGTAGTAACCTCGCATGCAGGCATTGGAAAGGTGTATTTTGTGACAGACTAATCTGCCTCTATTGCTTGACTGCAAGGTTATTCACCGCATCTCTCAAATGGCATTGCAATTTTCAACGTTATTCAAAAGAAAATGAACTCTACCAAAACAATTGTATGTGGTTATTCAACTCATTGCTGAGATGTCTAGAAATTCAGTTATTCGTAAAGAATTGGGAATCGAGCATCATACTGAAAGAAGAAAATATGCAGCGCTGAATGCTAGAGAATTTGTCCCGTAAACTGAATGTATTTGGTGGCAATATTTCTTGAAATACCCTAAATTTAATTTTCCATTATCAAGTTGAAACATGCATCATAGCCCTTGATTCATTATCTAAGTTGAACGATCACAACAGCTCAAGTTGGTTGAACTACGCAGGAAGAAAACAACTTTGAAATTATATTAATAATTTTTATGTTATTCCATTGTTTGACACAGTAGAAATATATAT
>SDVV010012704.1:0-15362 GCA_016164225.1 Gammarus roeselii | reverse complement strand
ATAAAAAAATATGTCCAATAAATCTTTGTTTGCATTATCCTAAATTTACCTCATATGAACTAGCATTGAAAATGCACTTTAACGCCTCTTGCCGCACGTTGAAAATGTGATAGATATTAGGCTAATTGAAATTGTACACATGTACCTAAGCTATCGAAGATATATATCTCATAAGGTGAAGAGTAGCTAAACCGTAAATGCTCTAGGACCCCTCCATCCACTAAATCGTCTCCTAAACGTTACACTATACACATGCTTGGGTTCAATGACGAAAATATCCCACATAGATGCAGTACGGACTTACACCTCTTAAGCATATATTCCTATGATTGTCGCGGAAAATAAAAAACTTACAACAACAACAACAACATATATAAAATATCTAAATAGGATGCTGTACTCAGCTCTAATTCACATTAAAAAGTGTGATACACTAGGGTAATCATCCGATTAAATCGCTGCACTTATACAAACAGTCATAAACAGAACTAGGTTTTTGCCTTGGGGACTGTCTAACTCGTCCTAAATATTGAAGAATGGATCTACAATCAACATACAATAACCTAATAGCAAGACCAAGTTTTTAACAAATCGTTCGTTCTATATCTATAATAACCGCGTCAAATATTGTATCAGGATGAAAAAAGGTATATAAAACACTAAAAATGAATAACATGTGACTAAAATATACATAGGAAAATATTTTATATTGCAGATATAGCCGTAATATATCCTAAATTTCTATAACAATCTTGCTCATTGCCTGCTGTCCGTATGACAGTGATTGGTACAGGTCGATCGCTTGAGAGTGCATTAGCTACAGAATGAAAATATGCAGAAATACTACGTGTACACTTCTGAATGAAATGATGAAAGACCGTGAACCTCAACAAGATACAACCTGTAAATCTTCATAAATTGTAAATTATCCTTGTATGCTCTTATGTATATAAAAATATATAAATTATAATAATAAACTTGTCTCATTGTCCACCTAAATAGGCATTGAAAAAAATGCATTGGAAAGAACTCTAACGGAACCCATAAAACAATGTAAATGATTCTATGTAAATCAAATAAATATATATAATTAACCATGATTGATTGTCCACTTGTAATATGTTTTCGGACATGCGTGAATGTTGTGCCAAAACCCTTAAATTGTTCACCTAAATGTGTATTTTATTCCATTAATATATATGTATAAATAAACTTGTTTCATTGTCTACAAAAAAAATCCTCTGAAAAACTACGTGAACGTATCTGCAACTGTTTGGTTCTTAACATTGGATCCTGACGAATTTATGAAAATATATACATTAAATGCAACAAAGCTAGTGGATTTAATCAATAATATCAATCGTACAATATAAAATATCATGTATAAACAATAGCTTCTATTCAAATGAGTCATTCAATAACGAACATAGTAATATATATCATGCCATCCTACCGTGCGAAATATTCCAAAATAATCATTTGCATCATCGAAAAGACCTAATAACGTACATCTATATAATCCGTACGTAAGCAATCGTAAATAAAAGCAATCACATACCGAAAGGAAACTGAAATTTTCCCGTATGGAAAACTAATCTTTGTGTGACCGCACATCCATAGATAAAATCGCTAATTGTCATAGTTAATTACCACTTGCGGTTGAACTATAGCAATCGCTTCTACTTGCGTTTTGGACACCGCCTGACTCCGGTTAACCCCTCCCCTCTTCCCCACCCATCCCGGGCAGTCTCTATGTACCATCAGTAACTCACTTGACCACATGAGTAATTGTCTTACATATAACTATATTGTCCGAGATATACAGCGCCTGAGTCAGACACATTAACAAATAACATACTTCATAACAATTGCATCGGCCGACTAACAAAAAACTTGTATACATGGTATCTCTTTGTATCATCAGAAACTAACTTGACGACATGATCAATTTGTCTTAACATAAAACTACAATGTTCGAGAACTACAACGCCTGAGTCGGAAACATTAACAAATAACATACTTCATAACAATTACTTTCGATAATCGTTTCAGAGATCTAGTCATCCTATATCTAATTCCTTCACACAGCATATATGTAGTCCCTATCTCCAGGGCTGTTTTGCGCACAACTATCTCCGGGGCTGTTTTGCTCCGCGGATCTCCACGGCTGTTTTGCTCCGCGGATCTCCAGAGCTGTTTTGCGCCACCTATCTCGCGCGCCCGACTCCCCTCCCCTATTCCCCGGGCTGTTTTGCAGACATATATACTACTGACGATCGACAACAGAAAATAAAATATATTTCTGCAAAGTTTTGATCCCTTCTCAATCCCAGATGTCGTTCATGCTCGTAAATTCCCTTCTATTAAAAGAAACTGCTCGATAATGACTGGGCAGAAGTTAATCTCACATCTTCACACCCAGGGTAGTTCAACTTTTTTTGGTGTACTAATGCTTTTTCTGGTGTTATAGAAGCTGTTCATCTAGATCAAGGTATGATAAAATGGTCATGTATAATAAAAAAATCATTTTGAACTGAGCCTCGCACCGTGTAGCACCTTACAAGGACCAATCATTGCACTTCCAATGAGTCTGGCATAAAATGTCACTCATTCTGTCAGGTTGACAACCTTCACGCAACCGACCTGAAGCTCAACATCCGGGAAGCCTCCCCAATGATTCGTTAAGAAATAGTGGATACAATTGTATTCATACACCGGATAGTTTATTCTCTCATCCTAGCTCTTGTACCGTACTGGATTAGTACTGCTTCTGAAAATATGCTTTTTCCAAGGAAGAGCAAGGCCCTAGGATGAGCGGTTAGGCTCAATTGAAGAACGTCAACAGCACCACGAATCAATTTCCATCAGAGATGAGTCATTCTTAGCCTCGCAAGTCTTGATAATGGAAATTAATCTCATGATGAAATTTTTCTAAATTGTGACCTCGACGGTTTTGCTTACTATCTTAGGACTTTTTAATCCTGTCACGTTCAGCAAAACAAAAATGCGACAATTTAGTAATTTTTCCACAATATCTTAGTCTGCCTAAACAAAGATTTCCCACGTAATCAAACACCGTCAAAAAAAAAACCTGTTGAACAAAATATTTTTCTTCTTCTGTACTTACTGTCATGACAAAAACTAGAGACAGCCCAAAATGATTGTGAACCTTCGATTACGTTCCATTAGTTTTTGACACGCTCATCAGCTGCTACATTTGATTAGGCTTCGCTTTTAGAAAAGGCTGTCCTGATGACTATGGCATTGACACATTATTGAACGCAGATGATAGATATATGCGTAATTAACATGTTTGAAAAGTAACCATATGTAGACGGCGCAGTTACAGAAATTATTTGTGTCACTGATTGTTCACTTGGATCAGCAGCGGGCATATGTGTGGCGTTTCTTAGTCAAATCACTACTGCTCCTATGTGATATTACTATTATTATTATTATTTTATAGGTTGAATTTATGCTCGTTTAAACCAAGCTACAAGGTGTCTGTATAACAGTAATTTTGTTCTCTACCCAAAAAAGCTCCAAGTAATTTACATATATTACCGTACGTAGTCAGAAAATATTAAAAAATAAGGGTCCTTTACGTTTCACTAGAGGAAAATTTACTGAGAGTTTCCAGTTGAGCCTCGGAGCGTAAAATATTTTTCTCAACACTCATCGACAGTCTGCGGCGTATTCTGTCCATTGCTCGGCGCAGTCGACCTTACTCCTTGTTGCAGCTGTTTAGTCGATCATCCTCTTCATATCATCCAGAATTTGGGGTTTTCCATGAGCAAGCACATCATTCCATTCGCAACAGAGTCAGTAATCATGGTTACTTGTATCAGGACAGTGCGCTGGCCGCACATGATCGGTACAACAGGTAATGGTTGTTCGCACTATGACTACAATGTAATCTAAATTACATCGATTACAGATCATTCCACTATCCAAATGAAATATTTAACAGCAAAATGTTCAAGAGGTCCTAGGGGACTTACATCACTGGCGTTACTTGTTATATCCTAATGAAGGTAGGATGATGAATATCTTTAACATAAGACAGGCATGACTGCCCGACTGTATTTACTACGAGTCATGACTTCTTGGACGTTGTGATCAACCAAACCATTGCTCTCAAGACCTGATTGAGAAGGAACGTCAGCTCCTCTGGTTCAGTGTCCAGGATGCAAAATAATATAATCTGGGGTGAATCGTAAAGGACCCAATGAAGGAAACATAATACAGAATACAGGACCCAATACAAAAATACAATACAGAATACAGGACCCAATACACAAATACAATAGAGAATACTAGACCCTATACAAAAATTCAATACAGAACACAAGACCCAATACAGAAATACCTTTGTTCAAGAAGATAATAATAAACTTTGAGTTTTCCCTAGATGTACTAATACTAGTCTTTAGCTATAATTCTAGCAAGCCTACTACTGATATAATGGAACATATGTGTTAAGACTTGAGACTTTTGAAATAAAATATTGAGTCCGAGTGCCGGTGGGACGAGACTCAGGGATCAACATTCCAGACTCCAGGGAAGGGACTTACAGCAAACATAGTTTAGAGTTTATAGGCATATAATCAATTTAGAGTAGATATTGTAGGTAATCAATTTACATTGTTGATTGTACAGCAAGAATTGACATCACCATTATATGGTTTGGCTCGGAACATTGGAATAGCTAGAGAATGTTGTGCCGTCCAAGATTGGAGTAATATGTCTAGTTGCTTCTTTGTTAGGCGATGGAATGTTTGCGTTCAAGAATTGTGGATGGCTTGGAGCGAAAAGTACGCCATTTAAATAATGTGATTTTCAGGAAGTGAATACATTTCTAGAAAGCGCCAAGCACTCGGAGTAAAAATCTTGAATCGGAATTTGTAAATAATTAATTTGAGGTTCAATACTCCTGGATCACGCTTTGTTACGCTATTGGAGATTAACCAAATATATCCAATTGCAAGAGGCTGAAATTGATCAAGTTACATTAAGTCATTAAGACGAAGCGACAATTTTTTATAATAAGCGGGTAAACTGTGAGTTCAGCATGCTTCACATTTTACAAAATATCACGTAGAAGTTCAGGTAGGAGGGAGAATAAAAAAACATTACATAAAATTAACTTCGATTAACTTGAAAAATTAATTGTCGATGCAAAACACACAATGTGGCACACAGTTTCGACAATAAAAACTGATAAAATCAGATGAGAACTGTTAATCATTGGGATGTCAAGTGATCGGGGTTGATTGTGTTATAATTGCTGAATCGCTGGAAATAGTTAATTACAAGATTGTACAGTTTTCGTGCTATTTAATTTTTCAGTTATGATGTTTCAAGGTACAAAATTGAAGGCCCTATCTGATTTATTCAGAACTTTCGGGGCAACCTGCTCCTCAGCTACTAACTTATGGATTTTACCTAACCCTAAAAGACCTAAAAGAAATGTATCCAGTTATACTAAGCGCAGACACCAACTGGAAACAACACAGGGTCAGTTAAATACCAAACATTATTTGACAAAAGAGCACTGCTGACGTTGAACAAATGCAATTCCAAATATCCCGCAATTTTTAACACGGTTAAAAATTCATATACGACTGCGTGCGAAAGAAAACTTTCTATCGACGAGAAATCATTGTTGAGCTCCTAAGATGATATCATCGTTGAGCAAGTGAGATGATATCATCGTTGAGCTAGTAAGATGATATCATCGTTGAGCTAGTAAGATGATATCATCGTTGAGCTAGTGAGATGATATCATCGTTGAGCTAGTGAGATGATAAGTATAATTCTTTCAGTCTTGACTGAAAAACTGAAGGAGAAACATTCTGACGGTAAACAGTAGTTAGCAAGTTCCATATTCAAACACAGTTGAAATGGATACTGAATTTGGATACTGATCTATTATTACGGGTCAACAGAAAATTATTTGCATGCACATCCGAGAATTTCCTGATTGAAATGAATCGATCTTGATCATTGTTCAAGTCCAAAAAAAATGACTGCGTGTAGGGCAGTTTAGAAGTAATATTGAACTGCCGGTTTAATGATTTTCGTGGTTTTAAAATGATGAATAGTAAGTGCATTACATGACACTGGCGGTCAGTGCCAAGTAATGCACACGTTGAGATAGCTATCAAAAAAGAAATAACAAATTTGATTGACAGCTGAATTTTTTTTACTCATGTCTTGCTAAACATTGCCTGAAACCTCTGATAAGCACGATGAGCTGAACTACTCTTCATTGCCTGATAGGACATGGAATCCCGCAGCTATATTATCGACAAAGTCTGACAAACTGTATTTATAATATCATTGCATGTATCAAATGTTGAAAGTAATTAAATAAGAAGGGCCTGACATGTAACTGTTATAATTTCCGTACAGCAACCAGCTATCTCAAACACTAAATAAATCATCTCCAAGGGATGATATTACAAGTGAACTAGTGAATGTGCTGTTGCTTCCCATCATTTACTCTACAGTATGCCAACACTGTTTATCATCATTTACCCTCCAGCCTGCCTACGTTTTTTTTTCATTTACCCTCCAGTCCGCCTACAATGTTTCTTTTCATTTTCTTTCCAGTCTGCCTACATTGTTTATTTTTCTTTACCCTCCAGTCTGCTCACATTGTTTCTTTTCATTTACCCTCCAGTTTGTTTACACTGTTTCTTTTAATTTACTCCCCAGTCTGCCTACATTTTTTTTTTCATTAACTCTCCAGTCTGCCTACATTGGTTGTTTTCCTTTACCCTTCAATTTACCAAAGTTGTTTCTTTCATTTTCCCTCTATTCTGTCTACATTGTTTGTTTTCATCCACCCTCCAGTAGGCCTACATTGTTTGTTTCCTCAAAGAGAATATTTCACTGCACAACATCACACCATGTCAGAATGTCTCCCCCCCCCACATATATTTACTAGTGTTCTGTTCTGCGAAATACTCCAGGTCGTTGCGATTGAAATTCCAGCAAATGTGGCGCTGCGAATCATTTTCCCGAGAGTGTATACGCCAAGACCGTCCCTGGGTCAGCAACCTTCTCGAAGAGGGATTATATCCTTCCTCGTGGTATTGTGTGAAATGCAACTCCGTCGGGACGCCGAGTAAAACTCAAAATTGTTTTAGAGTGAATCAATACCGAAGTTACTCGGCAAATTGTCTTTGCCCACAAATTCTCAGAGCATTCAGATTCAAGGTATTGTGTTATCAGAGGATTTGGAAACTGTAGTCGTCCGGAAAACGTTATAAGCCTGGTTATGAATGGCAAAACCTCAGTAATTATGCTACACGCTACGGGATTTTTGCATGCAGATGTTTTTTTATAGTTCATGTAAATCTCTCAACTGTAGCATGGATTGCGCGAGAAAGTAATCACTCACGTGTTTTTTATAGTCACTGTCGTGAATCATTCCGCGATGTGAAGAGGATATTGCAGATTTTGTAATTTGAGTGACCAAAATGGAAAAAACTTATAAGTTGAAACAGTTGGAACTATTTATTACGACATGATTGTACAGTTTACATGCCACCTGATTTCAGAGTTATGATGTTTTGGGGTACATAATTGAAAGCTCTATTCAAGCTATTCAGAGCTTCTGAGCAACCTAATATTTACGTACTATTCTATCAATTTTATCTATCCTAAAATACTTAAACACAAATGTATATTGATTTATTGGACTTAAACACCAACTTGAATCAAACACAGAGACAGTTAAATACCTGACACTGTAAGGTAGTTGAGATAGCAATTCATCTGCTTATAGCAAGGTTACAAATTCAAATTCATACTATTGAGAGACTGTGAGAAAACAATAAGGCTATAGTAAATCATTGATGGGCTAGTAAGGTGATAAGTATAACTCTTTCAGTCCTGACTGGAAGATTTAAAGGGAAACATTCAGACGGTAAACAAGAGAAGGCAAGATAAATGATTAGTATGGGAATTCAATGGAAGGTTATGCATAGCTCTAATAGCTGTCTTTTACAAAATAAATATTTCTTTTTCGTTTCATCTCTGTCTGTTCCATACCAGGCTTCAATTCCGTAAATTAAAAATGTCTGGAACAACGTGAAATGAAGGGTTTTATGGACAGATTCGGTGGGATTTTTTTTGTTTAATTTATAAGAAACTCCAACACATTTTGACAATTTAGATTATATGCCGTCGATGTGATTTTTGAATGATTTTTTTTTCATAGTATCCCCGAAGGAATTTAGTGCTGTCTATCTCATGAATTATATCCTCAACATTTTTTTCGAGGTAAATTTTACTAACGCCTATATGACAATGATATGTAGCTAGTGTTTCTTGCCAATAATTTCAATTCGGTTTGTAGTTAGCCACGTGTTAACATGATCACGTTCCTTGTTAATTGAGGCAGTTCATTCGTTTACGGTGATTGAAGGGTTGTAAGTCGATAAGGTACTATCATCAACAAACAAGGTATATATGAACAAAGACGGGTGCGTTAACTATGTTGTTTATAAAATTTAATGATCGCAGCGACCCCAATAAAGATCCTTGAGGGACACCATGACTGACGTTGATCATAGTGGATTGAATTCCATTCACAGTTACATATTGTTTTTGGTTCACATGCTGTTTCTCGTATTCGAATGACCTTAGTTTAGATGAAAGATTGAATGATCAACACGGCCAAAGAAAGGCCTCCCTCAAGTCGAGAAATAGAGAATACAATACAGTTCGAGTCTATGTTATTATATGCGTACTGCAAATGATTTAATGTAGTTTGAATTGCATGTTTATGGGTCCTGAAGCCATACTGGTTTTCATGAAGGCTGCTGTTTGCATGTCAGTAACGGAATAGACGTTTGTGAACTGTTTTTTCAAATATTTTGGAAAAATAAAAGATTGACTGAGATGAATCATTAGTTTCGTGAATCAGTCTTATCACCACCTCTGTAAATGGGTGGCACTCTAGCAGTTTTTAATGCGTTAAGAAATTTTCTTTGAATGAAGGACTTGTTGACAATCAAAGCTAGGATTGAGGATAATATGTTTGTTCATTTCTGTATGATAGTGATGGAACTACAATTAATATTTTCTGATTTATTTTTTGAGATAGGATAATTGAGGTGATGTCTTGAGCAGAACTAATGAACAATGGAAAGAGTTAACAAAATTTTTATTCGATAGATATTTGAGATGGTCGTTTTCATTGCTACTTATACTAACGGCAACTTTCTTCTCGACCTTCACAAAAAAATCATTGACTGTATATGCTTTATCTTGATCTACTGCACATTCGTTATTAGCATTGATAAGTTTTTTTAAAGGTGGGTTAAATTTGTTGTTATGCGATCTGAGTATGTTATTGATCACCTTCCACATTCGTTTGAGATTTTTTTGTAGGCAGAAAATGTATGTTTGTATTAAGTTCGTTAAGAAGATCAAACCAAGCCTGCAATGCGGTTTCTAAATTGGAGATAAGTAACTTTTTGTATTTTGCCTGCAAGAACAAAGAAAAATAATGATTTCGTGTTTATTATTTTTGATTTAATCTGAGCGGTAATCCAGTGTTTCGGTATGACTTTTGTTTTTAAAGGACAGCAAAAATTCTCACATACATCTAACATACAAGGTAATTATTGTTTGACAGCAAGATCAGTCATTTCCATTTATAATTTCAGTCAAATCAAATTGATTCAACTTGTCGTACAATTTTGTTATTGTTGCATCATTTATTAATCAGTCGTTAATCTGATCACATTTTTCATTTACTTCATTATTCAATATACTACTTGAATAATGAAGTGATATATCAAATATTAATATGCCAGAGTAATAATTATGCGGGTTTGTAGATCCACTAGGGTGGCTAGGGTGGCTTTATCTCTGACTTTGTCTATTCCAGTTGGTTCTGATATCAGTGGTAATAATGCAAGGCTATTCATTGAGCATAACAGTTCTTAAGCATTATTGTCGGTCTCGTAATTCCTAATATCTATAATAAAATCTCCATCTCGAATTAAATTATCAGTCCCAATGTTGTTACATGACTGGATAAATTAATTTGATTTGTTAATGAATAGATTAAGATTGACGGATGGTGGCTTGTAAGCTGTAGCTGCGATCATAATATTTTTTCCGTTTCATTTCAACGAGAAGTGTTTCGATGTAAGGCATTCTGACAGTACAATAATTGAAAAATTAGAGGTATTTTTTATCAGAAACACAGGTGCTGATTGCTCCTCCACGTCTACCATCAGTTCTGAATGAGTGAAAAGAGTAACAGTTTTTAAAATGAATTTAATTTTTTGTGTCCTCTGTAAGGTAACTTTCTATGAAGCTGAATACATCGATTTTACAATTTAATGATTAGATAAATGAATGAACAATTGCACTTTTAGATAACAGTGATCTAATGTTCCGGTGTAACAAGGAGAAGTTAGTCCTGATAGTTTTAGTATTGCAGTCTTACCTGTTAAAAGTAGCTTCATTATAATATTCATTCTTCCTCTCAGTATTTAAATCAGGATAGATCGCATTCAGATGGTTGGTATCTGGGTCCATAAAGTCTAATAAATTATTATCCAGGCTTATTGAAGGAGCTAGTATCTGACTTATGAAGAGTAAAATGATACAAGAAAGTTAACATAGAAGATTCTTAAAGAAACTAAGATTCACGGAAATATTGCAGCAATGTGAAGGTTCCTCTACGTCATGGGAATAATCAGGTACAAAGTCTGGTAGAAATATATGATTTATTACATCAATGATTTAGCTATGAAAAATGAAACTTGCACATAATAATGAACGGCACTTTTTTATTATGGTTTGTTTGTTTAGTGTTGAGTAACAATTGAGAATGAGTAACATCACATTATTAATTTTGCATGAAGAACAACGGGATGAATTAGGTAGCGTCTTTCAGCAATGTTAAACAGGAAAAAAGTATTAACTGAATTTGAACGACTTTGAATCGCTTTTGATATGATAGGAACGGTAACAGGGTGAATCAGTTAAGGTCATTCAACAATACAGAAGGAGATTACAATGAGGGATGAAGGATACAGAGGTAACTGTGCATGTGTATGCTAGTCCTGTACGCATTGGTCGGATGTGCAGACGATGTGCTAGATCAGGAGTCCTTCTAGCACATCGGCTGTTGACTAACACGCGTCGGAACTTGATCTGCTGTCCTTGTCGAGGCTCTCCTGGCATTGGAACGTAGGAGTTCACGTTATCATCGTAGGATCGGGGGCTCCTACGATGGAAAACATCACTTCCGAGCGGGTGGGGTCCAAAGTTTCAATAACGTAGAAAGGTGGTTCAAACTCTTAACATGCGATAGGATGTCATTTTTCGAGTCTCTCCTGCGTAGATTATTGATGATGCTCTTTTTGTCGGGAGCCTGAGCGTTGGTCTTCCTTCCAATACGATGAGCAGACTATAGGTTATCAGGGCTCATTTGAATCCTAAGTTTATTTCGTCTATGGTGCCTAACAGTTACCGAGCAGTTCTCACCCTCGAAAACCTCAAGCACCCCACTAGAAATTACGTGACAGTTCCGCTTGTCGTAGGCTGAGTTCCAGTCAAGTCGATCCTCGATTATATTGAGGCGATAGGGTGCTTACCTTCACACATTGTTCTTGGTCTCCACAATTGTCTGTAGGTCTGTAACCGTATCAGTCAGCATGGTCTTTATATTTTCTAGTTGCGGTGAAAAGAAATGCTTGAAGTATGACCATTGCATGATGAATGTCAGAGCGGTTCCCACCAAAGACATACATTTTTCGATCTGAGTGTGGTTCAATCTTGCATGTTAAGAGATTGATGAAAATATTCATGCTAATCCAAAGTTATTTCTAGGATTTCGATGATTTTTCGATCATGTGGGTAGAAAAGTATTGCACTCATATTAGATGATTTTAATTTATGAATATAATCTATTTCTGAGAGATCATGGACTGATCGGAGTGTCTGCAGAGCAAACAATACCTAATTGAACTCAAAATGATTTACCCTGTTGTATATTGAATCTGTTACATCTTTTCGTAACCCTTCCTTCAGAGGGGGGAACTTTTGGAAAAATACACAGCAATCCGTTGAGGTTCTTTATTTTTCTGTAGTTGTTTGGTGGTCTCGTTTGTCGAGAGAATTGGGCCCACCATGTCATGCTTTATTTGATATTTTACTGCGAAATATTTTGTATATTGATATCGATTCATTTTAATTTGAAATATTTATAAAACATTTAATAAACTGAATAAGCAATTAACTTCATACTTAGTATCACAGCTATACACTGTCGATCGTTTGTCAGAACATTATTTCGTTCAGATGTAATTTCATTACTTATATCAATACAGTCATGACGAGTGGGAGGCCCGTCCTGTGTACTTACTCTAATTGAAAGAAACCTAATAGACGTTAGCTGTGTATTCTGTTCAATCCAGTCGAACTAGACTGAACTATTGGTTCTCAGAACTTGAGAGAAGTTTTGTGTTTGTAATCTACGATTTTTTTTTTACCATAATCACAAATGGGAGACAATATATTGCGCGGTAATAAAATCATTTGCGCTGGTATAATAGTCATCATAAAAGACGGGAATACGAGCTATGCAAAGTGTACTGGCGGCGTGTGAAGAAGCAGTATGAGCGACTTTCAGTTGGTTACAATTATTGCAGTGCTTCATAAACGGGTGAAGGTCAATTATACAAATTGTCTAATAGCAATCACTAAATAGTCGAGTTTATGTTCAATAATAAAATTTTATTGTTCCTAAACCTACAGCTTAACAGTGCTTTGTTAATTAGTCAAAGGATTTTTCCTGGTAACTCGGGAAGTCATGGAACTCAAAAAAATTATTTTCATCAGTTCTATTATAACATAAAAATGATTTAACTCTTATGTTAACTCAGATGTGATTAAACACGGTCTTTGACTTGACAATTACTAATCCATTTCTTTACAGATGACATACAGGGGATTATGATGAACAATGGCTTTACAATTAACGAGATCTGCAGTCATTTTCTTCAAAATTGTTGAATAACTTTATTATTCAGCAAAGTTTAGCTCAATTTAACTCGATTTTTATGATATCGGTGCAGATTGGTACAGGTGTACGAGTCTGCAGGGAGCGCTATGGGCCCACAGGCCCCGAGTGCGGCTATTTGCTGTTCGTGTCTCTGCAAGTCGTGCCAGCTGGTGAGTCTAAAGATTCGTACGTGATATCCCCGTTGATTACGTTTTCCGTTATTACCGAAGTGACTGAGCTGACATAACAGTAGTATACAGTACTGCGAATATGCCATGGAAAATAGGTACTGCGAATATGCCCTGGAAAATAGGTACTGCGAATATGCCCTGGGAAATAGGTACTGCGAAAACGCCCTGGAAATATGCGGCGAAAAAACGCCCTGGAAATATGCGGCGCGAAAACGCCCTGGAAATATGCGGTGCAAAAACGCCCTACAAATAGGCGGCGCAAAACAGCCATGGAGATAGGGACTACATATATGCTTTGAGAAGGAATTAGATATAGGATGACTAGATTTTTGAACCTATTATCGAATGTAATTGTTATGAAGTATGTTATTTGTTAATGTGTCCGATCAGGCGCTGTATTTCTCGGACATTGTAGTTATATGTTGAGACAAATTGATCTTGTGGTCAAGTTAGTTACTGATGGTACATAGAGATACCAAGAACGCATTTTTTTGCGAGTCTGCCGAAATATTTGTTAGGATATATGTTATTTGTTAGTGTGTCTGACTTAGTCGCTGTATATCTCGGACGTTGTAGTTATATGTTAAGACAATTACTCTTGTGGTCAAGTTAGTTACTGATGGTACATAGAGACTGCCCGGGACGGGTGGGGAAAATGAATTTTTTCCTTGGAACAAGGATTATTTATACATATATATTAATGGATTTAAATACACATTTAGGTGAACAATTTTAGAGCTTTGGCATAAAATTCACGCATGATCGAAAAAACATATTACAGGTGGACAATCAATTATGGTCAATTATATATATTCATTTGATTTACATAAAAACATTTACATTGTTTTTCTTATGGGTTCCGTTACAGTTCTTTCCAATGCATATTTTTCAATGCCTATTTAGGTGGACAATGAGACAAGTTTATTATTATAAATTTATATGTATTTTATATACATGAGAGCATACAAGGATTATTTACATATTATGAACATTTTGAAGATAAAACCTGTTGAGGTAAACGTACTTTCATCATTAAGTCGACTACATACGCCAAAGACGGTCTGACCCGGCTTGCGTCTCTTCCATGTTAAATCCATTTCTTCATCGATTTCATTAGCCAAGGCACATCGCTCCCTCTTTGTAGTGATGGTAGGCTTATTTTCAATGGATTTTCTTTGGGAATGTCCGGGTTGACATAGGCAAGGATTGTGCTAGCGTCGAGATAGTAGCGCTTATTCTCAAATTTACTGAGGCAGTTTTTGATAGTGCGTACAGTTTGGAGTTAGCATGCTTGCGCACGAATGTTGTGTATTGCCTCAAAGTGCGTGCATGTTTTCTGGTTATGTATATATCTGTATTGTTCATGTTTGATTTTGGCTTGTGTCCGGTAATTGATACCTTTGGCAGCCGATTTTTTGTTACCTCGGACTCAAGCAACATGCTGTAACACTTGGGTTGTAAGCAGATGATTGCACACGGGTAGTCATCAGCTGTTTCGCTTTTCAGTAGTCCTACCTGTCCTTTCTAGGATTCATTTAACATGGGGTGATTTTTGGAATAGTTGGAGAAGTCCATGTATCCAGCCAGGGGTGCTTGGCGCATTTCCACTTCAATGTCGGCCACACCTTTGAATTGGATCAGCAACGAGTCAGGGTCAGAGTAGATGAGAGAGACGTTATCACCGAAGCATGGCCTCAGTGTGTCATAGAAGAAGCTGTTGACTTTTGCTTTTGCTTTTTCAAGCCCGAAGAATCTAACTTGGAGTGGATGAAACATTCGGATCGTTTTTTTCTTGAGGATCATGATGACTGTTTCGGGGCCGATGACGTAGCAGTTTTTTAGGGGCGGGTTGGCAGCTTGTAAATGTATACTTTAACGTTTAGAAGACGATTTACCGGATGGATGGGTCCTAGAGCATTTACGGTTTTGGCTACCCTTCACTGATGAGATACATAACTTCGATAGCTCAGGTACCTGTGCACAACTTCAATTAGCTTAATATCTATCACATTTTCAACGTGGGGCAAGAGGCGTTTTAGAGCATTTTCAATGCTAATTCATTCGAGGTAAATTTAGGATATTGCAAACAAAAATTTATTAGATATATTATATTTATTGATAATAGATTTTGA
>SDVV010012703.1:0-15362 GCA_016164225.1 Gammarus roeselii | reverse complement strand
TATATAGCTATATGTATATAATTATATATATATATATATTTATATGTGTGTGTGTGTGTATATGATCATATTTGCTTTCATAGTTTTCTGCTGGGTTGAAGTTGTGCTTGTGGTTTTCATACAAGTGGATTTGGGTTTGTTTTCTGAAAGCCAATGGTGTGCATCCCTTCCAGCATCTTCCCATTGTTGTTCTGCAAAGTCTTTGTAGGTGCTGGCGCGCATGGCTGTGATTGTCCTCTCCTGGCTCGGTGCACCTGACGATTGGGTATGCTGAGCCCTTGGGGGGGCTGCAAAGGTAAGAATGAAAGGTAAGAATCCCTGAATCTGCAATATTAAAAATACTTATTAGACCTCCCTTGCACATTTCCTCCGCCCAATAGTCAAATATTTATGTTGCTCGGCCAACTGTTGACACTCTTTCCCATTAGATATAGCTATTGACAAGTGACATTAGTAATAACACAACTCCTCAGACTATTTGTTTCAATTCATGGCAAACTGTCATAGAAACTTTTCAAAATAGGATTGAATTGAGCTGTAAGTTCAGGAATTGAAATGCACTTGGAAACGCTAATGAAAACACTTTAGGGAATATTTTTCTTGGTCATTTAATAGTTTATGCCCTCTGTAGTCATGATAAGAAGATGTGTTGGTGATTTTCCTTTCTGATTATGCAATGCAGTCCACCTTTTTATTGCTGTGATATGAGATGCAATATGGATCAGTTTACCAGTTTGATGTAAACAAATGTTGAATGCGGCGATGTTTATCTGTTTTTTTTTAATAATATGGCGAGCCTACATTGTTATGACAAACAGCAAACTTCAAAACATGCTAAACAAGAGTTTCTACGTGTACCTAAATTGTATGATATCAGTGTGCCTCCATTGCCTTGTCCACCCACCGCAAACATCCAAGTCTACACTGGTTTTGTTCATTCAAATCCAACACGGGCAATAAGACCTTAAATACTACTCATTTATGTTATATTAAGGTTATGGCATTACTGAGTTATTTCCCCTTGATTCTTCTTGCAGGTGTTGGTAATAGAAATGATCCCCAAAAAGGACATCTTCCGCCCCGACTGACGGACTTGGTCTCATCCAGTACTGACTTCCTGTCGGTGGTGCCGTGCTGCTTACCGTGTTGTTTTGAATACCGTGTTGTGTAGCTCGCCTTGCTCGATTGCTACGAGAATCATCACTGTTGTAGTTTTTGTTGAGTGTTCATTAGCTGAATCGTGTTGCTGCTTCACAAATGAACATGCCACAAGATATTACAACATAGTGTCCCAGTGAATGTAGTCATTCTGAATATTTTGCTGTGATGATGGTTTGTAGTCTTTTTCCACCATTAGTCACCAACACATCTACTCCAAGTGCTTCTTGAAATGAACTCTAAGGCAAAACAACTGTTTTGTGAAGCACATTCCATTTGAATGCATGGAATCTATTTGTTCATATGATAGCTCTCGCACTTAGTTAGCCTCTGCGATGCTTAGATTTCAAATTGAACCATCAGTTTGCATGTGTGATTTTGTGGCTCCTCGTAAATGCAGAAAATACACTAGAGTGGATGTGTTGTTGATATTGATGATGTGAAATTAAATATATAGGTAGTAATTATTCATCAGGATATGAAACAGAAATTGTATCTAGATTTTATGTGGAATGACTCTCATGTTGATTGGTTCTATAAGAAGATCAACACTCGTCTCCCCCTTCAGTCTCTGGTGAGTTCCTCAACAATACTAGAGCTAAGGAGGTCTGTGAGAATTTGTTCAGACAACAACAGTTGAATAAGCTCTGTAATCTCATTAACCTTGTAAGGTAACGTAGCTACGTGTTATCAGTGTACTGCCCATCACTCATTGTAGTAGTTTTAGCATTTCCTATGATCTTTTGTATGTGACTTCTGGGGGCACTTCTTGGCTATTTCTTTTGGTGTCAGTGCTGCTTAGTTTCATTGTGAGATACATTCTTGATTGATGTCTCATAATATTTTGCTCAGCATTAAGTGATCTTTCTTGTCAAAATCATGAATATTTGTTCAGGATGTAGTCCTCTGCATTTCACTTCTGGGAACAGAACCATGACACCCACAAATTTTTATTGCTGACTTGAAGATTTTGCTATAGCTTTTTAAATTTGACTGGCATTGATCCGGGGGAAGCTACTACATAGTGTAAAATTTGGAGCAGTTACAACATAAAGTCTGAATTATTATGCTTCAGTATTGTCTGATTAGTTGAGTTTAATCTACAACAAATCCAGGTCTGTTGTGTGTGTCCCTGTTTATTCAAGGTACGCCTTGTCATCACTGCCCTGACTACCTGCAGTGGGTCGAGTTGGAAATTGGATCTGCCAGGTATTGTTGCTGTGGTAGGAAAGTGCATTGGCTCACAAGCTGCATTGAATAACTCACAGGATGTGGAACTTCACAGGCTTGCAGTCTGTGTTGAGAAAGCGCAGATATTCTTGTACACTTTGCTCATCACATTTACATGGAAGCTTGTAGCACATCAGTGCTACTTCATTTGTTGATAAATTAGAAGATTCCATCATGTTCAGTTGCATATCTCTCAGCTGCTGCAGGTTTCAGAGCATCACCAGACGGTGGGCATTTGCTAGGTAGAATGAAGACCCATATGTATGTGATGGAAAGATGGCCTGTTCTGGCTTGAGCTTTACTCAAAGTTCAGGTGAGAGTCATTTATAATACGGTGAGACTGTAGTCAAATGTTCTTGTAGAACTACCATAGCAAATTAGGAGAAGACTAGAACCTGTTGAATTAGGTTTTATCTCGAATATTTTTTTCGTAGCTGAAGCTGCTGTAACACACGCAACCCTCCACATCCGTCCTGGAGTGAAGGAGGTCGCCGCATCACCTTCGATCGTGTGTTGTGTTACTTCTGTGCAATGTAGTTGTCATAATTATGCCCCTTCCTTGTCTAGTCAATCGTGGTTCCCTTGATCACGTCACACACGAAGAAACCTTCGCCCCTCATATCTTGAACTTCAAATATTAACTGTGATTTATTTACCTGTTGTAGTCTGTTTGGGTTTCCACAAAAATTAGCTGCAAACATTATTATTTTATTTGTGTGTTGTTTAAATGTAAGTGCTAAAGTTTTAATCCATTTGTGAACTTATTCAAATAAATGTGTGGAGTTAGTTTCCTAGGAAATTGTCTACAACTGCAATTGATATGCATGACTTTCAATGCTGTTCCTGAACAGCCTCCCTGGGATCGGCTGGATATAGAATCCTGATATTTTGTCAGATTCGATTTACATGTAATTGAGGCTGGTGTCATCTGATGGTGCTGTTGGTTGGTTTGCAATCAAAGTATTCCTGATCAGGATGTTAACAATGAACACAAGTGAGCAAACCATTACCTATTGCTACAGAAGGTCCATGCGGTTGGTTGGTTTGCAATCAAAGTATTCCTGATCAGGATGTTAACAATGAACACAAGTGAGCAAACCATTACCTATTGCTACAGAAGGTCCATGCTGTTGGTTGGTTTGCAATCAAAGTATTCCTGATCAGGATGTTAACAATGAACACAAGTGAGCAAACCATGACCTTTTGCTACAGAAGGTCCAAGTGCAGAGATGAGAACTGGAGGGTTCTTTTGGAGAAGAGTGTAATGCTGTTCAATGATTTTTGACACAACACTTTGTCCAATCAGAAAGGTAATCAGAACATAGATACAGTGCTACAGTTAACTGGCTTTTTGGCTTTTGTCTAGGTAGGTGCCTTTGAGCTCAATCTGTTGAGACATTTATAGTTTTTTTCTGCCTGTTTTTGCAGCTTTTCTGTAATGTCGCGAATAATACTGGCAGCATCCATTACAAACTGTCCTGTAAATAGAAACCTTCCCATTGCTTCCATGATTATAGCACCAATTTACTTCCTATTCATTGTGATGACCCATTCAGTGGTTCGGAATAATTTCATTATCGAACTCAACTTAACACCCAACACCTTTAAAGACCACCCGTAAAAAGTTCTTGACGAGAACATCTTGGTCTGAAATTAGTTTTTATTTGTTTTTGGAATTTCATCACGTTTTCCTTTTATTGCTGCCTACCAGTTAGCCGACTGCTAAGTTTACTTATTTCCCAGCAAAGTGATTGAACGTTTGTAGTATTTTGATATAGGGGGCAAGTTTTTTTTGTTTACAAATATTGAATCACAACCTATATAAATTTAAAACTAGTCACAAAGCCAGCATCAAATATTGATTAATCGATAAAACATCAATTCGAACGATCAGGGTCCAAAAAAGGTTTGAAAACTTATTGTAAACCAAACATTCAAGTCATAGCTACTTGTGAATTTATATGTTTTTGAATATGATTGCAACTATATTCCACAAATTTTGATGACTATTGTGAAAAGGATTCATGTCTTACATTCACTTCTCAATATCGGAGAGACATTGCCGGAGCATAGTTTTTTGTCCAGATACAGAGGCAAGTCCTAATCCCACAGAAAGAGGGTGACCGATGGGAAGGCATGCCTTACTCATCTCATGCACTCACACACATACCAAAATTTTGCTCTTTTGTGCTAAAATGTACGTACAATAACACAATGTCTTGCATAGTGTGATCTCATGTTGTCTCGAAGGGGCTAGGAAAATGTTTTTACTACAATTTGCTACTATACTCAGAGTGAAATAAATATATATGTTTACACACCACACACATACTGGTTTTAAAGACATAAGGGTCTAGGTTTAATTGTGACTATTTTGATTATAGTAACCTTTTATTATTGGCTCTTGTTCATGATGTATATTTTTTTGTGAGTCACAACTAAAATGTTTATATTAAAGTCAGCCCTAGAATCCCCTTCATTGGTAAAGAATTGGTGATCCACTTAGCTGCATTTTGTTCCTTATAGATCCCGCCCTACAATCAGTTGTAATATATTAGGTTCTCGTTCACCTACCATCTAGTATGGCACCAATAGGGAGCTGAGGAGCATGAGAGAGGCTTCTTATGCTGGATGCAGCACTTCGGAGTATTCAAGTAATATTTATTGTCATCAACGACCTGGTGTTGTGTGAGGAAACAGACACTGTACATCCAAATTGCTCACACGTGTCTCCTCCTTGGTTTAATGAACAATTTCTGAACAGCTACTGATGGAGGTTTCGGCCCCCTAGCTTCTCTGTTACTATGCACGTGCAGTCCATTTACACCCTCTGATGTGTGATAGTTTTTTGCTGTAGCTACCACGAGTCACAACCTGGCTGCCACATGCATTTTCTTAGGATCTCAATGACATTGACGTTGGTATTGGTCAACTCAGATTCATAGTTGATGAGGTGTACTCAAGCCCGAATAACCCTGACCGGGTGGCTGACAGCAAGTTGCACCTCATACACCTCTTATGCGCTCATACACATACAAAACATGAACCCTCACAGTTAGCAGGTCCGGTCAGGCGTCAGCAGCAAGGCCCGATAACTTTACTGGTTTACCCTGCTGCGTCATAGTTACCGAGCCCATCCCCACCCACGTCCATCCCCACCCACGTCCATCCCGTTTCTCAACAAAACTCAACGGACGGGATGAACCATGAAACTTATATTAACTGTTGAATCACTGATCGTGCAAATTTCTCCGATAAACGAGCTCCTGTATCCCAAGGTCGTTAAAACACATTAAATAGCAAGTAGAAAATGCATGCTTCAAGTAATATTTTGCCGTTGTGAGTAAAAGTCAGTTTCCACCCTTTAGAGTAGTCTGTGCACCTGCTACACTACACCCCTTACCAGCGATCAAAACCCAAACACTGATGTGGCGTTGGGTACCAACCTCTCCTGATGACTATCTCAAACCCCTGTAATGCCTTTGGTTTCACAGGGCGCAAACCTACAGGCTGTCATTACAGTCTCATGCAACCATGTTGATACGCATATTGAAATGAAAAATATGCCGATTAGGGCGATGTCTGTCAGAGTGGATGATATTTTGATTAATTAGTTCCTTTTGACACTCTCCAGCCTTTAGATGTGTCGGTTGGCGAGCTTTGATGCGAATGTTCTGCAAGTCGACCAGAGTGCCGTTTTTAACTGCATGAGCCTTCTAATATTATTTCAAAAATAAGATTCATTTAGTCGGCATGTAACACGTTTCCCTATACTGTGAATTGCAGCCACTTAACCTCATTGCATGATCGTTGAGTTATAAACTTGGAACTTCAAGCATGAAGAGCAGGAAGCTAGTGGTGTTCTAGCGATGAGGCTGATGTCCAGTCGCATTTACGCGCCCGAGTCTTGGCGTTCCGATCATTTAGCAAACAAATTGAAGATGTCTATATAACACGCGTATGCATACCATGAACGTGTTTGTGCTGTTTTGTAAAACTATTGCAAGCATGCGGTTTGTCAAGTAGTCTAGCTATGTGCTGATTCATGCATTTGCGTGTGCTAACCTTTCTTGTCCAGTGAGGCTTTGCCTAAGACTGCACAACACACGTCCACAGTTCATACATCACTTATGTTCCTCAAACACCTGTGCAAATGAGGTGGTCCCTCCACCCCATTACGCACAGAAATAACAACATTTTACGAAGATACGCATTAACTCTTTACTCTCTCGTACGCGCTAGTACGCGAGTATGCCACAATTGAAATATGTACTGACTTCATCTTGACAAAACTAATATTTTCGCACGCGAGGCCGTGCGGACTTACCTGAATCAACGACGGTCGCGCCCTACGGGGGAGCCTATTATGACTCACGTTGAGGCTCTGGTGGAAATGAGGCCCAAATCAAATCACTTATGTTGCCAAAAGGTAACGTTAGTGTCCATCTCTATTTGCAGTACATCTCTTATTAAACTCCTTGACACGCTCTAGGCAATAACAATGTCCAACCAAAGAAAATAGTATTCAATCATAATTGGAAAATAAACATGTTGTAATCTTGCTCAACGGCAAGCACCTGGGTCACTCCTGCTTCAGCTATGCTTGGATGATTAACCTTGTAAATCTACATCAACACACTCAGAAGTTCCACTCTCGTATCTACAATGGGCAGTTACTCAGCGAGACGCTTAATACAAAGGTCATGCTACACAAATAATTTATAAGATGTTGAAGGATCTGCAAGCAAGCTTCCAAGATGTTGTTAAGCTTCCATTGCCTTGTAATAATACAGAGGTCATTTGCTCCACCTTGGCGTTCGACGACGAAGACTCGCATCGGGTTCTCCTGTCATTTCCTTCAAAAATGTAGGTAACTAGAATACTTCAGTTACTCCAGTCATTCAATGAAGGTCACTATCTGACATCATAAAATGCACCTGCTAATGCTTCTCCACTAACATCATTTTATTCCTGCCTTACCTTTATACAATTGAACTGTTGCCTTACCTCTTCCTTTTCGGTTTAGGAGTCACCTAAATAGGACTATTTTTTAAATATGGTATTTTTAAATCAATAAAAAAAATGCTTTTTTTTTCTTGCAATGTAGAATACATGAATGATAACATGAGCCGGTGCTATGGGCGTTGAAGATAGAGGGTCAAGTAACTAGCTACAGAGACTATCTTTTTGTCACTTTGTGTGAAGGAAACGTTTGTTTCACCCTTACAAGGCTCTATTAGCATAGTGATAAGAAAACTAGAAGTGATTCCCCAAATTTGGGAAAGACAAAAATGATTGGCAACAAGTACTTTAGTGTAGTAGGTAGCTTCAAACCTTTGCATTGAGTTGTGAGGCACAGTGCCTAATTGTGAGGTACAGTGCTAATTAGGTACTGCGTACCTAATTCATAAAACAACGTCCCTGTTGAAACTTTATATTCAGTTGTGGAGGATTAGTGTCTATTTTTCAATAACCCAATCTTGATGCATCCACCTTGTAATTATTGTACTGTACTTGATACCCCTTGTGTCTAGTGAGTAGATATATATTATATATTTATGTAGGTATACCAAGTTTGTATGCCGCCCACCTACTACTTGTATGTTTCTAGACATAGTAGAAGACATTGCCTGAGCGAGCACCTATTGCATTGCTAATTCTTTACCTTCAGTTGATCAAAATGTGTTGTATATATCCTTCTGCAAAGGTAATACAGCTGTTCATTGTGATGGATAAGAATTATTTGAATACAGTAGTTTATGCAACTCATTTCTTCACTAACTGTTGCTGACCTATATCATGTTAGAAATAGTAGTACATAACATGTTGGCGCGGATGGATAACATAAACAATGAGAATACGCAAATCAGAGCGGTTATGTTGAAACAGTTGTCTGAAAATGGATATGCAATTTCGTAGATGGTCGGTCTCATGGAGAGAAAAAGGGCGAAAGACGAGGAAAAAATTGTGCTGAAAAAAGCTAGTGAGGAGAAGAAGACTTAAAAAGGGACCGAGGCCAAGATGAGTGTGAAAACGGCTACCTTACCCCGTGCGTGTTGTAAGAGGCGACTAATAAGGGTGAAGCAAATGGGAGGGTGATCCCTTCCTCTGTTAGACGCCAAGACGAGCGTGGGTGAAAGAAGCTCACACGTCTCCGAACCCTATTTATTTTTAGGGTCGCGAAATGTGCGTGGTCGCAGAACGGATGTAGTAAAGAGGAGAGAGATTGATGAGATGTTTGTGAAGAGGAAGTTTGATGTGTTGGTGCTAAGTGAGATTAAATTTAAAAGTAGGAGCCAATGTGAGATTGGTGTGGCAAGTGGACAGAAGTCGAACGTAGAAGAAGGTTTGGCACGCGGAACTGGGGTGCTGTATTGATAGATTAATTGACTGGTAGTATTACGAAGTGGAAAGAAGTGTTCTCTTGATATATGTGGCTAAATGTCGAGTGAGGTATAGAAAGATTGGCGTTTGCGAGCGCTTACGAACCAGATTGTGAGAGAAGTGAGTAGGAGAGGGAGTGTGTTTGGGTGAGTGAGTGAATTGGAAGTTTAGGAGCTCAATACAACCTGGTGATATTGGGGGACCAAAATGCAAGAGTATGAGACAGAGTGGCGGAGATCGTGGTTTTTAGGTATAGCGCTCTTGGTATAAATGACAGTTGAGAGGACTTTTTTGGTTTGTGCATGGAGTTTGTTCAAGAGGGGAAATATCCACAAGTACATTCTAGTAACGAAGGCCTAAGGTGCAGGGTGGATAGAGCACTGATGGATTTTGTGTTGGTTTCCTGAGAGTGGCATGGAGGCTGTTGGATGTGCGGGTGTAAAGAAGGGAGGGCGAAGGATACTGTCTGATAATCTTCAGGTAGAAAATGTTGGAGAAAGGAACTAATAGAAGAAGAGAGGTAGTGAAGGTGAAAGAACTGAATGTGGCAAGCAGAACTCTGGAGTTCCTGCAGTCGTTAACGAAGAATAAGGCAATGTTAGAAGCCAAGATCTAAGCAATGTTGAGGAAGCATGGGAGACGTTGAGATGTGCATGAAAGGATTCTTTGTAGTGTGGGCGGATGCATGAGAAAGGGTTGTGAGTGATGAAACGATCAGGTAAAATGGCTTTGACGCAATAGAGACGAGCCTTGGATGAATGGTTGCTGGCGAGATTGGTGTTTGACAATGATAACTAGTGAGATGAGCAACACGAGGCGGAGCGTACAGATACAGATACTGGGCCGCATCCCCCAGAAAACGGGGTGGCCGACGGCAAGGCGCACTTCACACCCTCATACGCTCACACTCACACAACTTGGCCCTTCTGTGCTAAAGGGTCCGGCCGGTACCCCGTAACATACACTCTGGGTCACGAATGCAGTCAGAGGATCCGTCGTCAGCAGCAGGGCCCGACAGTTTTCACCGGTTTACGCCCGCCGCGTCATAATGGCCGGCCCTCCCCCCACCCACGACCATCCCGACAGCGGAATGCCAAGAGCGAGAAAGCACATCAGAGCAGCGTCAAAAGCAACCATTCACAACCACTCTCCACCTCCACTCACGCCTGTTCATTGCACGCTCTCTCGCCACCTCTTCATGCATGTCTCTCCTTCCTAACGCCTGCTTCACACCATCCATCCACCCAAACTTCGGTCTACCTCTAGGCCTGCGACCACTCGCCTCCGCATTCATCACCCTTTTCACCAAACTCCCTTCATCCGTCTCAGAACACGCGAATCCACTCTGTCCTCCAACTTCTTCACCATCCCTGTTCTGATACAAACCACGTCGTTGGTGATCCGGTCTCTCAGCATTACTCCAGCCATGTTCCCCAAACATTTCATCTCGTAAACATTCAACCTTTTTCTCTCCTCTGCTCTCACCGCCCCCCAGGTCTCAGCTCCGTAGAGCACAGTTTGGACAACAACACCCTCATACAGCCCTTTCTTTGATTCCAGCCCCAACGTCCTACAGCTCATTACACTCTTCATTGGTTGAGGCGGAGCATGTGACAAGAATTTGGACGCTAATGCAAGTTTGGGTAGGCGGTATTGCGAGAAGTTGAGGAGTGATGAAGAAGATCTGGACAGCTGTGAGACTGGTAGTGAAAGATGTTGTAAACCTCCGATTGATGTTAGAGAGTGGTGATGTACGGAAGCGGTGGGCTGAGTAGTTTGAGGAGTTATTGATTATTGAAGGCGTCAGAGACACTGACATTGTTGCTGTGGGTAGGGTGGTGCACGGATAACGGTTTTGGAAGAAAGAATTGTTACTGGCATAACTAATGAAGAGGAACAGAGGCGATCGAGGCGATGAAAGCATCGGATTTGCAGGACGTTCCGATCATGTGCCTAGATTGGCGTGGCGCAGTACATGCATTTGATCGCTGTTTGAGGGCATAGAACATGAAAATGAAGGTAGAAATTATAGAAATGTTGGTGTGGTGGGTAAGTTTGTTCGGGAAAAACTAAGCAAGAGGAACAAAGGCAGTATGAATGGTGCGATGGACAATGAACAGTGTAGCTATAATATTAGTATAGGGTGTACAGATCCTTAGCAGTAAGTTACGTCAAAAGGTAAGGATGTGTTCTTGGCCTTCGTGGATCTAGAAAACCAAATTTGTTAAGCGGTGTAATGTTTCTATATTAGCTGCAGAACATGTATCTAAATAGGAAGTGAGGAGAGTGCTTGGTTCCCTGTGAAAGTGGTTCAGAGTTGTTGAAAGCAAATGAGGGGAGTTGCGGTTGAGTCAGTTGCTGGTGGTAAATGGTGAGGCACCGATGGCACAATTGGAAGTGAAGTTGTGTAGGCTAGTTTCAAAATTGGGTGTAGTCTGTGAGAAGAGAATACAGCGCGTTCGAGTCAGCAACTCTAAAATAATGCGACGGTCGTGGAATGACTATGCAAGCTGACTCAGTATCGTCTTGAATGACGAGCTATTGGAAGGAGTCAAGTCTTTTAAGAACCTGGATTATCATGTGGAAAAGACTGAAATAGTGGAAACTGAGATTTAATCAAGATTGGAAGAAAGTGTAAAGTATTAGGCGCATTGAAGTGTGCAATGAGCTGTAGTACATTGGGTACGGAAGTAAGGAGGGTTGTATGTGGTGGTTGTCCCAGCTGTGCTCTACGGGTTTGAGAATTAGGGGGTGAGAATAGAAGAAAGGGGAAGGCCTAGTGTTCCAGATATGAAGGGATTAAAAATCAGGGCTGGAGTTGCGATTAAGGATAGGATCGATAATGACATTGTTCGACTTGGAACGGGGATGGTGAAGAAATATGATGACAGTAGATTCACGGGAACTGACTGATTCGGACGCTTAAGAGGATGGATGATAATTGATTGATGAATTGGGTGATGAAAGCGGAGATGAGTGGGCATAGACCTCAATTAAGACAGGCTTGGGTTGGTATGGCGTTGCGATGACTCGCGTTGAGGCTGAAGTGAAAATGAGGCCCAAATCCAATTGGTATTTCGTTGAGCAGGCTTTTGGGAAGGAACATCAGTGTGGAGCTGACAAGAGAGTGCTATTGATAGTCGTATGTAAAAAATGGTTGTGAGTGGACTAGTGTTGATGCGCTATCCTGCCTTTGACGTTTCGTTGAGAAGCTGGATGGACGTGGGTGTGGGAGGGCCTAGCAATTATGACTCAGCAGAGGAAAATCTGTGAATACCGTGGGGCCCTGTTGCTGACACTGTTTTCGGATCTCACTTCTGACCTTGAGTCTTTGTTGCGGAATTCTGGCGGGACCCGCTAACGTAATAGAGTAGTAAGTGTGTGAGGGCATCTTGCCGCCGGCCTCTCCCCTTGTGGTATTTTGCCATGCGCCTGTCAGTGTGGAGTCCTGATGTGTGAGAGGATGTAAAAAGAACTAGTGAGTGAAGGAATAAAAGTGATTAATTTGTTAGACGAGGCCCGGAGAGCGATATCTTATGCGCCTGTGTCGGTGTGAAGTCCTGATGTGTGAGGTTGTAAGAAGAACTAGTGAGTGAAGGAATAAAATGAATGGATTAGTTTGACGGGGCCCGGAAGAGCGGTATCTTATGCTCCTGTCAGTGTGGAGTTCTTATCTGTGAGAGGATGTAAAAAGAACTAGTGAGTGAAGGAATTAAATGAATGGATTAGCTTGATGAGGTCTGGAAGAGCGGTATCTTATGCGCCTGTGTCAGTGTGGAGTCCTGATGTGTGGGAAGATGAAAAAGAACTAGTGAGTGAAAGTATAAAATGAATGGATCAGTTTGACGAGGCCCGGAAGATTGGTATCTTATTTAGCTGGCCTCCTGTGGCTTGGGGGTGTTTTATAGGCGTACTCAATAGATAGATGATGTTCAAAAAATTGTTACAGGTCTATTTCATGATAATTCCAACTATTTCGTTTAGAGCGTGCAATGAACAGGCGTGAGTGGGTAATTGTTGATTTTGACGCTGCTCTGATGTGATTTCCCGCCCTTGGCATCACGTTGTTGGGATGGCCGTGGGTGAGGGGGGGGAGTTAAACCTGTGAAAACTGTCGGGCCCTGCTACTGACAACCGATCCTCGGACCGCACTCGTGACCCAGAGTGTGTGTTGCGGGTTTACCGACCGGACCCTTTAGCACAAAAGGGCTAAGTTGTGTGAGTGTGAGGTGCGCCTTGCCGACGGCCACCCCCCTTTCTGGGGGATGCGGCCTAGTGTCAGCATCTCGTTTTGTCTAAGTATTTTTCCATCAGAACTTCACCTTCTCTGCCTACTGTACACATTTTTGAGTCTGATAAAGCTATATTATTACGGAGATGATTTGCGGTGCACAGAGACAGTATCGTAACTAAGCCCATACCATTGCTTACTGTTCTCGGCGTCTAAAGCTAACGGCTTCAAGGGTTTCATCGTTAGTTTATCCGGTGGAAATAAGGCTCAAATCAAATTCATCGTTAGTTGTTTGTAAATTAAAATCATCCAGAGCCGACTAACTCCTCTAGGTCAATCATCATCTTCTTGAACCCTACGAGGGAGCTGGCAGAGGCTTGCGTCAGAGCTCCGATGGAGATAGACCTTCTAATATAGTCTCTTTGAAGTTATCAAATTGAAAGAGATCAAACACCATCTTTTTAGAGCAAGAGCGATGCGGACTTTGAATTGAATTTCCCTGTTTGTGACCTAAATTCACCCTCCTTCACGTAACGTCCCCGTTAAACAAATTTCGGTTCTCCCTATTTGGATATTAGTTCATGCTGCACTATACATGCAATGTCTACTCCATCAACTTCTTCCTCATTTAGTTTTACGGTTTTGCCCGCCTTAATGCACAAGGAGGTGAATCCCCACTCGCAACGAGGTGCTCTACGGGGGAACTTGCGATGACTCGCGTCGAGGCTCCGGTGGAGATGAGCCCCTAGTCTGAATCGCAACGGGGTATTGTTTACATTATAATGAACTCGTGTCGACGGAAAAAATTGAATTCGCATTTCTACTAATTTTAATGGTTGCAAGAGTCTAGCAGCCAATAAAATAAATAAAAGTGCGACTCAGACACTTGAAGAAAACTGAGTTCAATGATAGGCTAGAACAAAACCCAACGGAATGGGTCTAGGATATCCTATAGCGACTGAAACCAATATTACCACAGCAAAGAATACCTAGCTAGAAATTGCGACTCAGTGATCGCATAAACTAAACCAAGAGATGAAATGAGAAAGCTGCACCCAATCAGCCAACTCAATCAATCGGATCACTCCCCTCAACCAAGTGTGGGGAACAGTAAACATACCTATCCAAGAACTCCCATGTAACATCCCGATGGGATGAAATGTGGCAACAGAGTGTACAAAAAATTCTTCCAGTCAAACCCTCAGTCGGGGAATGTGAAAGAAAGTTCACCAACAGAAAATACCTAGTGTTCATCAACAGCTTGCGCACGGGACACGCGTGGATAACACACAACCACCTGATGGATGTCGACATAAAACCAAACGCACCACCTTGCCCCTGTCGCCACCAAATGGCTATCAGCGTGAAACACTTACTGATGGATTGCAACGCACTCGCGGCAGCCCGACGAGCGTTCCTAAATCCCCCGTGCAAGCTACAAAGCCTACTCACGGACCCAACCTACCGTAAAAAGATCGCTTTCGGTAAACACACCATGCTATACGAAGCTGCCTAAACCCCAAACACCTGTGCAAGTGAGGTGGTCTCTCCACCCCATTATGCACAGAGATAACAGTACATTTACGTGGATACGCGTTAACTATAGGTTCTTGTACGCGCTAGTACGCGAATAGAATATGCCACAATTGAAATATGTACATGATTTCACCCTAACGAGACAAATCTGTTTGCACACGAGGTTGTGCGAACTTACCTGAATCAGTGGCGGTCGCGCTATACAAGGGAGCCTATTATGACTCACATTGAGGCTCAGATCAAATCATTTCCAAGAGCACCCCGAGCCACCAATAACCATTAATTGAGAACAATTTATCACCATACCCTACCGAGTTTGGTTTCTTATCAAATACCGTTTCTACATGGGAGCGTGCAATGACTCGCGTTGAGGCTCCGGTGGAAATGAGGCTCAGATCATTTATCCAAGGACGCCCCGAGCCACCAAGTACCATTCATGGCGAACAATGTTTCACCATACCCTACCGAATTTGTTGGGGTGGATGGATGATTATTCATTTTATAAATCATTAACACTTAATTTTAGTATTTTATTATTTCTTCTTGCTTGGGCTCTATTATTTTTCTCTGCCCTTTTTTCATGGTGATAAATTTTTCATTGGTTATTTTTATTATATGCATCTAGGTTGGTTGAGACAAGGTGACCCAGGGAGAGGAGGTACTCGTGGGATCCGCTGGACTCGGGGACCCGGGGTTTCGGGAACCCGGGGGACTTGGGAGACCATGTGGATTTGGGGTGGTCCACTTGGATCTTTCTGGGGCCCTTTGGGACACCCTTGAGACCCTTTGGGAGCCTTTTGAGATACTGTGGGACCCTATAGAG
>SDVV010012702.1:0-15362 GCA_016164225.1 Gammarus roeselii | reverse complement strand
AGATCACTCGCCACTGATGAGAGCAGATCACTCGTCACTGATGAGAGCAGATCACTCGCCACTGATGAGAGCAGATCACTCAACACTGATGAGAGCAGATCACTCGCCACTGATGAGAGCAGATCACTCGTCAGTGATGGGAGCAGATCACTCGCCACTGATGAGAGCAGATCGCTCGCCACTGATGAGAACAGATCACTCGCCACTGATGAGAGCAGATCACTCGTCACTGATGAGAGCAGATCACTCTCCACTGATGAGAGCAGATCACTCGCCACTGATGATAGCAGATCACTCAACCCTGATGAGAGCAGATCACTCGCCACTGATGATAGCAGATCACTCAACACTGATGAGAGCAGATCACTCGCCATTGATGAGAGCAGATCACTCGCTACTGATGAGAGCAGATCACTCGCCACTGATGAGAGCAGATCACTCGCCACTGATGAGAGCAGATCACTCGACACTGATGAGAGCAGATCACTCGACACACCGAAGAGCATAAGGGACGACAGCACGGGTAAAGAGTATTTGCCCTCGTAGAGATTGACTGGAAAGAACAGAGCTCTGTGTTTTTAACGAGTATCTTGCGAGACCATTTCGATCCCATGCATCTTGGTAATCGTGTGTATTGGGAGGCATTTTGATATCTCTACGCATCAACCCAGTCAGTCGTAATCATCGATCGTATGGGGAATATCATCAGTTTTCGATATTAATTTTCGATTGACTATCATAAAAGTATCGTTTAATCATGTCATGAATGACCGTCGTTTAATCAAATCATGAATGTCCATCATTTATTCGTCATGAACATCCGTTGCTTGATCATGAATGAATGTCCGCCGCTTAGTCAAGTCATGAATGACCGTTGTTTAATCGAGTCATGAATGTCCGTGTATAGATAACTACTTCCAACGATAAAGTCATTTTTCGAGTCATACTTGCGAAGAAGACGAACCATAAACGATGATATTCACCTCTCGATTTCATTGATATTAGGCATGGGAATTTCAACAAAATTCCGAACGATGAAATGTGACCATTGATTGAATCGACGATACAAATGGAAATCCGACGGGATGCAATGGAACCACCAACGATCATGTCCGACTTGTAACTGTTACGCCCAGTAGTATTAATGAAGGAATAAACCATTATGCTGCTGGAATGAATTTAGAGCATTAAAGTGGGGCCTGTTCAGGCGACGCACATCGGTTAGGGGCTACAAATCGCCATAAAACATTTTGAGTAACTCAGTCGAAAATGGAGGGTATGGCTGGGAATGTTGTCAATGTTGGTTTGTTAAGTTCTGTTTACCTAATTAGGCAGGGTTAATTATAATCTGAGCCAGTTGATCCTAAGACGATTGTTATCTAAAGTTGTTCAATGTCGCTTTCCGGTTATCAGTTCATAAGTTAAATGTAGTTGTATTGTTGAAATTATTTGTATGTATGGAACTTGTCGGTGTTGCACACGGTGCTTAACTGACATTCGAGAACCTCTCAGAATGACTGAGAAGCTCGCTTCTCAGAGGACTAGTATTATGAGGGGTGCTTGCTGTTAGTTTGGATACCATCTCCCTCTAGTACTAAGCTTCCTCATTTATGTACAGCCTTTCCTGAAATATCACACGTGTTTTGGTTCTGATGCTGAGTCACACATGCAGTCCTCAAGCGTGTGGTTTAAGCAGACGTTTTTTGTCGGACAGTTCAGTATTTTTCTGTTTGATTTGGGTCATCGTTGCGATGCGTCTGCCAACTGTGTTTTACATGTGATATTCTTCTGTCACAAGATATGTGTTCTCGTCTTGGTAACTGGTCTTTTGGTTTCTCTCCATCCGCGCGCTCTTGATGTGGTTCGGTGTGAAAACTGACAGTTTGGTAGAACTATTTGTCCCGTCGGTTGCGTAATATGTTCGATAACACCATAATTTCTTTCAATCGGAATTTCCTTTTAAGATCTGGAGTCAATCGCCTTCTAGATTCCAAGATTGTCTCAATTTATATGTTCAATTTTATCTGTTTTTCCATCATTCTCTCTGCTGATTAGATGGGACTGGGGTCAGACGACATCTAAGAGCTTGCTCTTGCCTGCTGTCGTCCTTCTCATGTGTAAAAACATACAATATAACTCGTCATTTACGTCTAGAAGGCTAGAATTAGCTAGCTGAGTTCCCAGTGTCCGGAAAGTATGTTTTGGATAATTATTTTGTAAAGTTCAAAACCCTTTCTCCCAAGCCCGTTCACCAATTCCTGATTCTCTGGCCAGCGATGAAAGGAACACTCACTGTTTCTAGACCCGCCAGTGTCCACATCCGCGCCTGCACGAGAGAGCGTTGTTTGAGTTGTCCCCCTGATGGCGGCTGAGCCAACAGCCGATGGGCCCGCAAACCGCGCTGGGACAGGCCAGGTTGACCTGGACTTAGGACTAACAGGACCCTTATTTCGTCCCGCTGAGAATAGGAAAACTTCTCACGCTCAGTTTTTGGCATTAATTCCTTTGCACGGTGCTTGAAGAGCCTCTGTCAGTTAATATATGTCAGTATATATATGTCAGTATATGTCAGTATATATATGTCAGTATATATGTCAGTAATATATGTCAGTATATATATGTAATTACCCTACCCAATTGTGAGGGAATACAAATATTTAAAGCATTATATAATACCAATCTGATGATCTGTCGCGAGGTGAAGTGCTTGGAAGCTTGGGAAATTTCTTGACTACCTCAAAAGTGAATACGTTCTTCAACCATTGAAAGTTACGTGGCTGATGGACATATTGAAATATTAATTGATAATCATTTGAAAAGATCAAGAAAATATTTAGTTGCCGAACCTGGCATCGATTGCATGGGGGTGAACTTTGTTGGATGCTAACTACTCTTCCGAAAGCACGGCGTTCTATTTTCATGGTCAAGAAGCAGTCAATAAATGGCTAAGAGATTATCAAGCTGTGGAGTGAGAGATGCCCTGAGTTATGCATAAAACTGTCTCAATATCGATAAATAAGTTGATATTTTTCAGCTACCGTCTTTTTTAATGAGCAACATTTTCTTTGAACTTCGAAGCCTCGCATTCTCTTGTCATACAGCAAATTCCTAACTGGTTGGCGTGAAAGTATAATCAACAAGACGTGGGACAACATACCAGTGAAATTTCATTATATTACGCGAACAGAAAGTGGGACAACAATGAGAGGCCGTGGAAGTTTATTTTGCAGAAAAATGGCATTGAACTGTAAAAGGCAATTTTACAGAAACGTTTGTCTAGTTGATGCCAAGGTATTGCTGTATCCCCATGTTGCGCTTGTCTACATTAATATCTGAAAGAGGACGTGGCCGTGCCATTTTTGATTTAATTCTCAGGTCTAGTTTGAAGGCCCGTAATTTGATGCCAGTTTCTAGGAGCGGTTTGGAGGTCAAGTTTAATGTGCAATTTCAGCACCGACCAATGGCCGAAATAGAATTGCTGTTGCTGCATCGGCTCTAGCTGGAGGTTACATAGACATAAAGCAGGGCATGCTATAGTAATGTTGCAACTGAGCCTACTCCAATCATTTAAATTATAATCTGAACAATATGAGCAGAGCTGGTTATCTGGAGCAATGTTTTCTCCAACTGTATACCGTGAATGGGCTATTCAGGTTACTAGACAAAAACTAAACTAGTGTGCCAAGGTCCGCTCAAGCAAATGTATTAGCATAACGTTGTATTGCTTCGATTTCATTGTATGTTTTTGTCATGTATTCACTCCGTCAGGGCATAATATTTAGTTGGTAAAGTAATAGGAAAGGGAATGCATCATGGAACGTTTCTCTACCCATTCATGCATTTTAATATTTTTTGTATATGTTTAAAACAGTTTTACGAAAATTCTAACAGCGTCAAAATTTATTTTGCAGGTTATGTCGATGCCGAGCCTTGAAGTTCTCACGGGAAGACATCCTGAAGCCTCACCATAGCTACATTAGGCCTGAGAATGCTCACGGTGAGGGAATTACGCTCCAATGAATGTGATTATAGAATTGTCAATGGACTAATATGATAGTTCTTAGATGATGAGACATAAGAAAATAATGAATGAACAATGGTTCATTCTTGAGGGGAGAAAGTGCTAGGCACAAATGGATTTTGAATATATGGTGGCGGGTTATCATCCACTAACATGCATCAGTGTGTATAAACAAAGAGAGCGCGCAATAAATAAGACTTATTTGGAAAATGCCGACGAGCGGATGAGCTTGTCTCGGCGATGAAGAGGTTCCCGTTTTACTTAATGTGTTTTGAGACTGTCTGCGAGCGGGAGGTCTTTTGGTAAATGCTTGACGCAGCGGGAATGAACCAGTGAATGCAGTTGGACCCTGTTGCCGAAGATTTTCTCTAGGCTTCTTTATGATCCTGAACGAATCATTGAGGATACTGCTAGCCGAGATTCCAGGTCATTGGATGGTTGAGAGACCCCTCTGATGGCGAGAGAATGTTCAAATAGTTGTCTCGAAGTCAAATTCGTGCATGTGCTACGGATTGTCGCAGCTCGTGAAACATTAACTACGAGCTGAACAGCGAGTGAATATAAAACAACTTTTTGTCGGAAACGGCAGGCCCGATACTAGAAAAGTGTTCACATAGAAACCAGTTCTATAAATTAACAGGTTGAAATATTCGGCTAGAGTGTGTCCAATCCATATTTGATTTCTCTTTATAGTTCACCTCGTAGTGATCAACCTTATATTTAGTGCAATAGGTATCAGTTATATCGTGGATTTCGGTAGACACGTAAAATAATAAGGCTGTGAACATATGTTCCTCTGCAGGGACAATTATTGATCGTCCAAAAATATTGGTTCTTCTTAACCAAGTAAAGAAAACAAGCATTGATGAAATCTCGAAAAACAACTGAATAATAAGTCCAGTCATGATGACGTTCAACGCTAACTAGTCCGTTCAACGCTTTCTCAACGGCAACCACACTGCGTCTACACATTCCAGATACAAATGAAAAACCACGTATTTTTTGACTATTTCTCAGACTGTCTCTTGGCTAGCTACAGTATACCTGCCATTTAACATCAAAAGCATGTGTAATGACTTGTTACTTGTGTGTGAGTTATTTTGTGCAGTATTGAGTTTGAGCTCTGAAATAGTCGAGATGTATAATCATTGACCAAGTTGTATATATATATACACACTCACACGCACAAACACACATATATATATATACATATATATGAGATATGCTTTTTATTCGCAGATCATGTGGTATCGAAATGTGTAGTATTGAATAATTTAGTTCAGAAAAGGTTTTGAGCGAAATGGGTCTAGGACGGAAAAATCTGTGCTGTAACAGTTGAGTATATAGGCGCGAAAATGCCCTAGATATATGGAGGCGCGAATATGCCCTGGAGATAAGAGGCGCGAATAAGTCCTGGAGATATGGGGGCGCGAATATGCTTTGTGAAGGAATTAGATAGTCCTTAATTAGGGACTACAAGACACTGATGTGGAGAAATTAGATATAGGATGAATAGATCTTGAACCTATTTTCGAATGTAATTGTTATGAAGTATGTTATTTGTTAATGTGTCTGACTCAAGCGCTGTATTTTCACGGACATTATAAATATATGTTAAGACAAATTGATCTTGTGGTCAAGTTAGTTACTGATGGTACATAGAGATACCAAGAACGCATGTTTTTTGTGAGACGGCCGATGTATTTGTTAGGATGTATGTTATTTGTTAGTGTGTCTGACTTAGTCGCTGTAAATCTCGGACAATATAGTTATATGTTAAGACAATTACTCTTGTGGTCAAGTGAGTTGCTGATGGTACATAGAGACGGCCCGGGACAGGTGGGGAAGAGGAGAGGTGTTGACTGGTGTCAGGCGGTGTCCATCACGCAAGTAGAAGATATTGCTATAGTTCAACCGCAAGTGGTAATTAGCTATGACAATTAGCGATTTTATCTCTGGATGTGAGGTCACACAAAGATTAATTTTCCATACGGGAAAATTTCAGTTTCTTTGCGGTATCTGGCTGCTTCCATCTAGGATTGCTTGCGTACTGATTATATAGATGTACGTTAATAGGTCTTGTCGATGCTGTATATGATTGTTTTGGAATATTTCGCACGGTAGGATGGCATGATATATATTACTATGTTTGTTATTGAATGACTCATTTGAATAAAGCTATTGTTTATACATGATATTTCATATAGTACGATTGATATTATTGATTAAATCCACTCGCTTTGTCGCATTTAATGTATATATTTTCATAGAATCGTCATGGTCCTATGTTAAGAAACAAACAGTTGCAGATACGCTCACATAATTTGTCAGAATAATTTTTCTGTAGACAATGAAACAAGGTTTATTTATACATATATATTAACGGAATAAAGCAACATTTAGGTGAATAATTTTAGGGGTTTGGCACAACATTGACGCACGTTCGAAAAACATATAACAGGTGGACAATCAATCATGGTCAATTATATATATTTATTTGATTTACATAAATCATTTACATTGTTTTATATGGGTTCCGTTACAGTTCTTTCCAGTGCATATTTTTTCAAAGGCCTATTTTGGTGGACAATGAAGCAAGTTTATTATTATAATTTTTGTATTTTATATACATTAGAGCATACATGGATCATTTACATTATATGACCATTCACAGGATATAACCTGTTGAGGTACACGTACTTTCATCATCAAGTCGACTACTCACCCGGCTTGCGTCTCTTCCATGTTAAATCCATTTTTCATCGATTTTATTAGCGAAGGCACATCGCTTCCTCTTTTTAGTGACGGTAGGTTTATTTTCGATGGATTTTTTTATGAATTTACAGGTGGCCATGGGCACGAGTTGTGCATGCGTCGAGATAGTAGCGCTTATTCTCAAATTTGCTGAGGCAGTTTTTGATAGTGCGCACAGTTTGGAGTTGGCATGCTTGCTCACGAATGTTGTGTATTGTCTCAAAGTGTGTATGTGTTTTCTGGTTATTTATATCTCTGTATTGTTCATGTTTGATTTTGGCTTGTGTCTGGTAATTGACACCTTTAGCAGCCGATTTTGTTGCGTCGGACTCAAGCAACATGCTGTAACACTTGGGTTGTAAGCATATGATTTCACACGGGTAGTCATCAGCGGTTTTGCTTTTTAGTAGCCCTTGCTGTCCTTTCTTGTATTCATCGAACCAGGGGTAATTTTTGGGATGATTGGAGAAGTCCATGTATTCAGCCAGGGGTGCTTGGCGCATTTCCGCTTCAATGTCGGCCACGCCTTTGAACTGGATCAGCAACGAGTCAGTGTCCGAGTAGATGAGCGAGACGTTGTCACCGTAGCGTGGCTTCAGTGTGTCATAGAAAAAGCTGTAAACTTTTGCTTTTGCTTTTTTAAGCACGAAGAATCCAACTTGGAGTGTATGAACCATGCGGATATTTTTTTGCTTGAGGATCATGATGACTGTTTTGGGGCCGATGGCGTGGCAGTTCTTTAGGAGCGGGTTGGCAGCGTGTAATGTATACTTTAACGTTTAGAAGACGATTAACTGGATGGATGGGTCCTAGAGCATTTACGATTATGGCTACCCTTAACCTGATGAGATATATATCTACGATAGCTTAGGTGGCTGTGTATAACTTCAATTAGCCTAAAATCTATAACATTTTCAATGTAAAGCATGAGGCATTTTTAGTGCATTTCAAATGATAGTCATTCAAGTTAAATTTAGGATATTGCAAACAAAGACTAATTAGATATATTATTTCATTGATAATAGATTTTGACACATTTATAGATACATATATATATACACATGGGATATCATTTATACGAAAACATAACTTTTTCACACCGAAAATTTGACGTGAGAATCTTGGCGAAACATAAGTAGTGACTTCGACCACCCTCTCATGTGTTAGATTGATCCTTGGTACCAATGACAGTCTGTGGGCTCTTTATCAATGACATATATATATATTCCTCACCTGAAGCTGTCGACTAGTCATATCGGTGTAGGATTTATCATCTGGGTGCGGTTTCTTCTCCGATATATTGGTGTTCTAGACTAACGCCCTTAGTACACATTTTAGATAAACGACGACCTTTGGGAGAAGTGCATGCAATACTTGTATTCCCATCCGTGTAACCAATATTTTGTTTTGTAGTCTTCAGCGCTCTTTGTATGGACGCTAATTTTTAATCACTGTTACATGTTCATGACATCGTATCGTTTCAGGTTTCTTCTTGCTATTATCAATATTTCCATTCTTTATGTTCCCGCAGATTTCCGAAATATACCTAATTCCCCTAGCAGTCAAACGATTGAGACATGATTCTCTCTCCTCATGTTCCATTACCATTAATTTTGAAACAAAGTCAAATATGCATTTGATTTTAGTATGCAATTTTGACACTTCTTATACTCGACACCCTTTCTTTACCCCATTTGATAATTCGGGTTCCCTAAACGTTCGGGATTTTTTCATGCATTTTATCACGAATCGATACCACCATATGCCGTGATATGTCGGCATATGGTGGTATAATGTAGCTGTATTCACGGTTTGATCCCGTCATATGCCGGGATATGTCGGCATATGCTTGTATAATGTAGGCGTATCCACGGTTTGATCGCGCTATATGGCGGCATATGCCGGCATATGCTGGTACAATGTAGGCGTATTCACGGTTTGATCCCGCAATATGGCGGCATATGCCGCAATATGCTGGTATATTGTAAGCGTATTCACGGTTTGATCCCGCCATATGGCGGCATATGTCGGCATATGCTGGTGTAATGTAGGCGTATTCACGGTTTGATCCCGCCATATGGCGACATATGCTGGTATAATGTAGGCGTATTCACGGTTTGATCCCGCCATATGGCGGCATATGCCGGCATATGCTGGTATAATGTAGGCGTATTCACGGTCGATGTCGGTATAATGTTTGCATTTACAGTACACACATTTTTTGTAAAAGGGCTTCCATACATTGCCGGATGCAATTATACCTACGCAACCAAACCGAACCTACAGAACAACATCCCTTGCTGTTTGTTGCAAGATATTTAATGGGCATCAGCTTCAAGCTATGTTACAGTATGTTTGAAGAAGTAATCATCCTATCCAAGACCAACCTAACTTATGTACGGTATTCTGTCAATGTTTTATACGATGCATAATACATATCTCCACTTGACTCTACATTTTGATCTATCCTTTGCAGTTTTGGTAACTTACACCTAATTATTTCTACCTCGCAATCAATCTCGAGTCATATATGCTACCAGAGAGGTCGGATTTTTTCAATCTCAGGAGACATGATTCTCTCTCCTCATGTTCATTAACGATAATTTTAAAACAAAGTCAGATATACATCTAATTTCTATTATGCAATTTTACACTTCTTATACCTGATATCCTTTCATTACCCCATTTGATAATTTGGTTTCCTTCAACGTTTGAGATTTTTCATGCATTTTATCACGGTTTGATACCGCCATATGCCAGCATATGCCGGTATATGCCGGTTTAATGTAGTTGTATTCACGGTTTGATCCCGCTATATGCCGGAATATGACGGCATATGCCTGCATATGCTGGTATAATGTAGGCTTATTCACGGTCGATGTCGGTATAATGTTGGCATTTACACACATTTATGCAAAAGGGTTACCATACACTGCCAGATACATTGATACCTACGCAACCTAACCTAACTCCACTTATCTCTACAATTTGATCAATTCTTCGCAGTTTGATACACACATCCAATCCTGATCTCGTAAATCATCAAAAACCTAACATAACCTAAATTATGTACGGTATTCAGTCATTGATTTTTACGATGCATAATACATATCTCCACTTATCTCTACATTTTGATCAACCCTTTGCAGTTTGATACACACATCCAATTCTGAACTTGTATATCATCAAAAAACTAACCTAACCTAACTTATGAACGATATTCAGTCACTGTTTTATTCAATGCATAACAAATATCTCCACTTGACTCTACATTTTTTGTTTTACCCTTGCAGCTTCGATAACTTACACCTAAATATTTCTACTTCGCATTCAATTTCGACTCATATATGTTACCAGAGAGGTCCGATTTTCAATCTTAAATGGAATGAATGTCACAAGTAATTCATATTTGTTTCCATCATCATACAAACGGATCTTCATCTCATACTAGGTCTACCACATTTTTCGTCAATATCTCCTGTCTTGTGCATCCTCTGACGACTTGCACAGTTAATCTAAATTTTTTCTTTCCAATATTTTCTTCATACTCTTCACGATGACCGTTTCAAATGTATCCTTACGTTACTCGTGGATTTATATTTTATTCAGTTTTATTTATTTTATAGCAATGTTTACAGACCCCCATCACCCCATTACTTCCACAATAGAATGCCAATATTGACTGAGTATTTTTCTCATCGGACTCTGATTTATAGCTCACCATTCTGTCACACATATACAGCATTTACCCAGAGTTAGGTTTATGGGTCGCTTTGCACCCCTTGAAATATATTCTCCTACCGACATCAACAATTTCAATGTTACCTCCGTCGGACACAATGTATGCAATTCATCGCTGATCCTCTGAGTGTTTAGGATAATATAAACAATTTAATTTAGGATTTTACATAGTTTTATTGATTTTTTATCACTATTAATTACAGATCTTGCTGGATTCATCAATGTTTATGCATTCTTGTATCAACATGATGCGTACATACAACCGTAACCATCATCACTTTGTAGCCGTCTCCTCTCAGATTCCTTCATATAGTCCACCATATCTTTGATATGAATACGGAAACCTGATCCATCCCTTATCTCCATAAATGTAGATCCCCGAATTTCCATAAATGTTCTTCTTCTCCTTCTGTGCGAACTTAAATTATTCGAATCTTATCCAACTCAATGTACCTCCAATCTTTAGCCGAAAGAAACTCCATCATACGCTTCAGATTTTCTTCACTCCCTAGATATAATTTATTTTCCATCAACCCAACTTTCTTACATGTGTGGAAGTTTTCTGCTTGGGACATATCAATTTCAATATTTACCATCTTATTTTCTTTGAACTCTGTTACAGACGACTGAAATGTTTCGAAATCAGTCACCCAAATCCTGTTTTCTTCATTGTCCTTCCATACATGGATAATAGTTCCTGTTTGTGTGATTCTTGTTTTCCGCATTTGTAGATAATTGATATCTCCATCACATGTCAATAAAGCCTCGAACCTTGCTAAATCATCTTCGGAGATTTTTCCATCCAACACTCGTAAACAAATTTTTGAGATGTGAACATCCATTTTTATTTATTCTGAGACGATACGCACGCCTCCGCTTGTTCTCCACGTATCACTGACTTCATTCTCGGCGTGCAGATACCTTATATATCTTGATTACATGTTACATAATGCAAAACATTAGGCCCATCATCGCTCACCGTGGTCAACATGAACGTATGTATTTACGTGTATAGAGTTGCATACGTACGTGCATGTGAATATTCGAGCCAACGTCTGATTGATTTTGCAGACGATAAGTTCATGACCCAAATGGTGAAGACACCTACAAGAGGTAGCAACATTCTTGATCTCCTATTTAGTGCAAGCGACTCTCATGTCACGAACGTCGAAGTAGGCGAGCCACTCGGAACTAGTGACCACAACTGTATCCGTTTTTTGATGGAGCTCGAGTTGAAAACAACAACAAACTGCGAAAAAGTCCCTAACTTCAGATTAGCTATAATTTTGATGGCTTAAGAGGGTCAATAACGTCAGCAAATATAACCCTCGGACAAGATGTCAATCAATCGCTTGACTATTTCTTGACCGCGCTTAAAAATATCGAACATGAGCATATCCAGCGCAAAAACAGGCGAACAACAGCCTATCAGCCCAAGTACTGGCAAGGAGAATTGCAGCGCCTTCATTCACAAAAGAAAGAAAAACACTCAGCTAAGCAGAAACCTCCACGTGAGACGTAATAAAAAATGAATACAAAATTAGCAGACGAGATCTAAAGAGGGTCCTCAAACGTAAGAAGAAAGATTATGAAAATGAAATTGCTGCCAATGCCAAAACTTATCCGAAACATCGTTCTCGAGAACGATGTTGGTGAGCTAGAAACCGACGACACCAAAATGAGTGTTGTACTTAACGAATACCTTTGCTATGTATTTACGTTAGAAAATCAGGATATTCCTAATCCTGCGGATATCGTAGCGGCAAAACAAATTGAAGCCCTCACCACAGTGAACTTTTCCCCTGCCGAAGAAATTAAATATATAAATAAATTGAAAGTCACCAAATCTCCAGGTCCAGACCAAATTCATCCTAGAATTCTAGAAGAGACTAGAAACGAAATCGCCGAACATTTATCAAACATTTTCACCCAATCTCTCACAAATGGCACCTGCCCCTCTAAATAGAAAGAGGTCAATGTTACCCCAATTGTTAAAAAAAGGGATAAAAAGTGTCCCGGCAACTACCGTCCAATTAGACTCACCTCAGTCATTGGCAAGTTGATGGAAAGTTTGATAACTGATAAAATTACAGAATTCTTAGAATCAAACAAATTGATTGGAGACTCCCAGCATGGTTTTAGGCATAACCGTTCCGGTCATAAAAATCTGCTACTCTCTTTAAGAAATATAATCGAAATTCATGACACAAAATTTCCAATCGATATCATTTACCTTGACTTTCAAAAGGCCTTTGACAAAGTCCCGCACAAGCGCCTAACTAGTAAATTGCACAGCATCGGTATTCGAGGCGAGCTTAACAGCTGAATAAAATGCTGGCTTACGGACAGACGGCAGCAAGTTGTAATTAACGGAGCTTCTTCCCCTTGGGGTAACGTTACAAGCGGCGTACCTCTAGGATTCGTAATAGGGCCAGTTCTCTTTATAATATTCATTAGCGATCTCGATAGCAACGTACTCTCAAACATTAGCAAGTTTGCAGACGATACTAAGTTCAGAGGAAAATTGCAAACTGAACTGGAGTGTCAGCAGATCCAACTAGACTTGAACAAAATTGTTGATTGGTCAGAAAAGTGGCAAATTAAATTTAATGTCGACAAATGCAAAGTTACGCACAAAGGTCTTCATAACCCGCAACACGAATATTCAATGTCTGGAATAAAACTCATTCCCGTCACCGAAGAGAGAGATTTGGGTGTCATCATTAGTAACGACTTAAAAAACAGCAAGCAATGTAGCGATGCTGCCAAGAAAGGCAACAAAATGCTAGGTATGATATTCCGCACTATCTCTTACAAAAGCCAGACCAGTATGCTCAATTTATTAAATCTATTTGTTAGACCGCATCTCGAGTATGCCGTTCGATTCTGGTCTCCATTCCTTAAAAAAGACGTTATTAAACTTGAGAAGGTTCAACGTAGAGCTACCAAACTCATCCCCTCGCTGCGGAATAAATCGTACAAAGACAGGCTTCGTGAATTCAATCTTTATTCGCTAGAGAAACGTTGAGTCAGAGGCGACATTATAGAAGTGTGGAAGATTATGAAGGGTAAGGAAAACGTCGGCCGAGCGAGCCTTTTCACTCCAGATACAAACGGAGTGACTAGGAACAATGGTTACAAAATCGTTGGGAAACGTTTCTCACTCGACATCACGCGCAATTTCTTCACGTATAGAGTTGTCGAAGAATGGAACAAACTTCCAGCGGAGGTTGTAAACAGCAATACAATAAAAACATTCAAGTCGCGGTTCGTTAAGTTTAACATAAATCGTCTATAAATAGCTAAACCGTTCCATTTCCTGTTGTCATAATAGAATAGAAATGGCACACGAAGCTCTCCTAGACGTTCTACTTCAAAACTAATCCTCTTGCTACCAGAAGGCAAATTAATTTGGGTTAATTGGCCTATTAGACGTTCTACTCCAGAACTAACACTCTTGCTACCAAAAGGCAACCTAGCTTGGCCAATAGGCCTAGTGTGGTCTTCCTACACTTGTAAACACTTCTAAACACTTGTTAACACAAGAGAGGGAGGTTGAAGTCATTACTTTTGTTTCGTCAAGATGCTCACGTCAAATTTTTCTTGTGAAAAAGTTATGTTTTCGTATAAATGATATCCCTATATATGTAGATGTACATATAAATGCGTCAAAATCTATTATACAATGCAATAATATATCTAATAAATCTTTGTTTGCAATATCCTTAATTTAACAGGAATCATTAGCATTTGAAAATGCACTATAAACGCCTCATGCTTTACGTTGAAAATGTGATAGATATTAAGCTAATTGAAGTTATACACAGCTACCTAAGCTTTCGTAGATATATATATCTCATCAGGTGAAGGGTAGCTAAAACCGTGAATGCTCTAGGACCCATCCATCCAGTAAATCGTCTTCTAAACGTTAAAGTATACATTTACACGCTGCCAACCCGCTCCTAAAATAATGCTACGCCATCGGCCCCGAAACAGTCATCATGATCCTCAAGCAAAAAAATTTCCGAATGGTTCATCCACTCCAAGTTGGATTCTTCGTGCTTGAAAAAGCAAAAGAAAAGTCTACAGCTTCTTCTATGACACACTGAAGCCACGCTACGGTGACAACGTCTCGCTCATTTACTCGGACACTGACTCTTTGCTGATCCAGTTCAAAGGCGTGGCCGACATTGAAGTGGAAAGGCGTCAAGCACCCCTGGCTGAATACATGGACTTCTCCATCTATCTTAAAAATCCCCCCTTGTTCGATGAATCCGAGAAAGGACAGCTAGGACTACTGGAAAGCGAAACAGCTGATGACTACCCGTGTGAAATCATCTGCTTACAACCAAAATGTTACAGCATGTTGCTTAAGTCCGACGCAACAAAATCGGCTGCTAAAGGTGTCAATTACCAGACACAAGCCAAAATCAAACATGAACAATACAGAGATATACATAACCAGAAAACATATACACACTTTGAGACAATACACAACATTCGTGCGCAAGCATGTCACCTCCAAATTGTACGCACTATCAAAAACTGCCACAGTAAATTTGAGAATAAGCGCTTCTATCTCGACGCATGCACAACTCTTGCCTATGGCCACCCGGACATTCCCAAAAAATCCATTGAAAATAAACCTACCGTCACTAAAATGAGGGAACGATGTGCCTTCGTTAATAAAATCGATGAAGAAATGGATTTAACATGGAAGAGACGCAAGCCGGGTGAGACCGTATTCTGCGTATGTAGTCGACCTAATGATGAAAGTACGTGTACCTCAACAGGTTTTATCCTGTAAATGATCATAAAATGTAAATAATCCTTGTATGCTCTTTTG
>SDVV010012701.1:0-15362 GCA_016164225.1 Gammarus roeselii | reverse complement strand
TATATCAGTCAATTTACCAAGTTCATGACCGCTAGGAAATTATTATATGATTGAAAATCAGAATAATTCAAAACTGGAGAACGAAAGTCAGACGAAGCACGATATGACCTTATGGGACAATGATTGTGACATTAACAATGGTACGGTAATTGAAAGAAATGATTATATGAATTTTATGTACATCGGCCTTTCCTCTGTGAAAGCTATTTGCTGCAGAAGACTGAGAAGACTGAGCTCGTGTTTTAATATACCATACGATTGTAACATTTGAAGTACATGAAGAGAAAAACGTTAGTGAATACCTAGGGTAATTGGCAGAATCAATTGTGATCAGTGACCACATAGACCACATATCGTAAGAGTAAAAACGATTAGATGGTAGCTCGATATTAGGTGTTATGGCTTCGGTATTTTCGGACATGTTCATGAACAGACTGCATTTTCTGGTTAACTGTTACCATGCATTTACCTTCTATTCGTTGACTAAGTTACGTTTTTATGGTGATCATCCAGTAGATGTTCATTAAGCCAATTCTTGAAAAACGTGTTAGATTCAAGATTATTGAGGTCTGATGGGAGGTTGTTTCAGGTTTTTGGTGCCATGATCAAAAAAGATCTACACGCAGTTCCTGTTTTCCTGTTTTCAACGCGCAGAGTATCATTATTTTTTGTGAATCGATTGTTCTTTTTATTCCGAGAATACATTTGCCTTTGGCTGCTGGGTGAATGTTTTTCACTAGCTCTATATGAATTCATATCGATATTCATGGAGGGCCAGTTTGTTGTCGATATTGGTCACTGTAATTTTTCGATGAGTCGATTTACGTGGTCTCGTTTTCTAAGGTTACCATCGCATGTTATTCTTGCAGCAAAGTTTGTACAACGATTCACTTTCTCCCTATGAGTTTTGGTGCATTTGTCATAAATTGAATGACAGTTGTTGGTGTGACAGTATTCTAAAGCGTGGACAATCAGTAATCTTGATTTGAAATCCGTTTTTTGTGGAGTTTAGGAACACAAGTGTTCCGTTCAACTTGGAACATAGCGTAGTTACGTGATGTTTGAAAGAAAGAACTGGATCAAACCACACTCCCAGACTTACAATTTTGTCTTCATCATGTACGTCAGATTTGCTTATCCTGATAGACTTATTCATTACAACTGTTTCTCTTTTTGAGTTCGAGCAGAACGAGATGCATTTTTTTTCTGAGTTGAGCATTATATAAAACCAAGATTTAAAATTACTCACTGCTGTTTCAGCGTCGTTCCTTAGCGCATTCATATTTGATAATTTTCGGGAGAGTAGCATTTGAACACCATCGCCATACGTGACCATTTTGCTTGATTTTTTTGGGAATTTACACTCCATGTCATTTTCGAAGATAAGGAATAACATTGTACCGAGTACTGAACCTTGAGGGACCCCACAGGCAATTGTGCACGGACTTGACATGGTGTCTGCTCGAACACTCGTCCCGCAAGTGTCCTAGTTTTGCCGAAATCACACAGGTGCTCTATCCCTTGTTTCACCTAATCTCAAATCATATTTTAAATATTACTTCTTTTCAAAGATTGGTATCTGATTCAAAGATTGGTATCATCGCGAGGTACATCTTACACGCACACTCTACCCTTATCACGACTGACCAGTGACTAAACGCCAGAGGCTGTGTGGTGTGGGGCGCTGGCAACGGTGACCTACTGCGTTAAGTCACGCTGACCTATTCCACTAAATCAAACAAATTTACTAATTTATTACAAGGTAACATGCCATATTGAAACCAACAATAATGTTCCAACTGCAGTCAAAACTACAAAGCGTATACTCATAATGGAATTCAAATCAACTAGAGCAGTCAGAAAAAGTAACACGTGTAAAAGGAACTTGAATCAGTACAGCATGAGTCCGTTCAACAGAAGTCATTTGTGTAAAATATTCCATGATAAATGAACGAACATACGGATAGAATTGCGTTAATCTACATTCAAGTTGAAATATCCGGAGCTATTCCTATTTAATATTATACACATATGATATAATTAATTATGTGTAGGTAAAGGTAAATGTTGGTCTCGGATGTTATTGCTAATATTCTGTATTAATCAGCTCATCAAAATTGTATTAAACATTTATTATTCAACTGGTTTACTGGATTGAAAATGAAAAATGATTGGAATGCAGTTGTTTCTTCAAATCAATGTAATTAAGTGAATGCAAGGTGGAGTATGATCAGCAGCGATATAACAATCGCCAAGTTGTAACTGATATGTGATGGGAAGATCATGAATAATTATTGATGTATTATGAAAACATATGTTCAAGATTTTGTGAATCATCAATCGTGAGCGAAATGTATTTCGTTACTACAGGGTGAATAAAATGTGAACCCACATATACCAGTACATTTTCTCTAAAATTCTCTTGCATGTTTTCAGAAAGTGAAAAATTGTATCTGACCTGTGTATCTGATAATGAAATTCGTTTTATACTTGGAAGGGTAATATTAATTCTGGTCCGATAAAACCAAAACTCCATTTGCAGAGCAACACACTGTGTGGAGCTGAAAATAATCTTTGTCAATTCTATTAATCTGTTGCAGATGCGATGTCACACGGTCGTGCTTATGCAAAGCCGTTCCGTCGCCTCTCGCGGCTCACCCCCCCCCCCCCCCCCCCCCCCTCCCAAAGCGGAGAGCCGCGGTAGTACAGCATTCAAAAACACCCTCACCTTGCCTGTGGTGGTAGGGCAAAGGATCAGACACTTATACCGTCCACACAGGCAGGACGGAGACAGTGGTGGGATGGGAAAGTGAGGTCACACTCTTTTATCATTCATTAATGAAACATTATTTGCTCATTTTAATTCATAAAATGTGCTTAAATGTTTGTGAAGAGCTTGAGTGTATGAGCATACACCAGTTTTTCCCGATGCAGAACTGACGTTTCGGACTCAGATACGGTCATATTTTCCTCGTAAGCAATCGAATTTGTCAGAAAACTGAAACTACCAAGGAGCGGGCCCGGACCCAGCGATTTGTGCGCGAATAGTGCAACTGATATAAATTCAGAATTTTGTTTCGTGAGGTTTGTGGAACGATTCATGAATGTTTTTATTGATTAGTGAAACAGTTTGGGAGAGTTTATACTATTAAAAAAATTAGACTTTACGAAACTTTAACTCACACTGTAGAGGAATCCACTCGTTATTTCCGTTACAATAACGCCGTTTCTAACACAGATATGGACCGTTTTTCTCCCGCTGCTCTCCCATTTTTTTTAAGAAATGCTACCGACTACAAATCGGAATACCTTAATTACTTGAATATTTACTGTCAGTTTTGTGATGTGACAGCTGGTCACAGCGTAGCTGCCAGTCGGATCCGGTTTGGCGATGACAGACTTTCCAGTTTTCATGAATAACAAATGAAGTGTCGGTCGGTAGACTCTCCAGTGTTCATGTATAACAAATGAAGTATCTATAGCCTCTCCAGTGTTCATGAATAACAAATAAAGTGTCGATAGTCTCCCCAGTGTTCATGATTAACAATTGAAAGTCAAGATGTTTGCTGTCGCTGACAATTATACGGCACTCGTTTAATCTCACGTATTTCCAGTGGCATTCGATTAAATAACTAAGGTGCCAGGCAGGTGACACTGTTAAAATAAACCGTTTGCAATGTTAGGCTGCTCGTCAGTGTTGGCACTTCGAAGTTACACATTCTGCCAATCTTGGCCTGGTTTCTCCTGTTCACTTTAGTTACAATGTTTTCGATGACATTGACCGTTTAGCCTTCCAGAATTTTCCAAACGCTTATGATCATGAATCTTTCCAAACGCATTTGGATTTGTTTAGCCTCAAGGTATTCAATCTAGCATAATAGTTTATTTCCCTTACTTCCGTAGTTTGTTGGTGTAACTCCTTTGCACTGCTTCAAGTCTATTCTAATTTTTCTGTTTATATGATATCGAAATAGGAGAGCAAGTGTCAATATTTGGTTGAACTAGTTGTTTCCAAAGAGTCAACTTGTTCTTTTATCTCTCGACAGAAACAAGGTCTGATGGCCCAGAAGCACAGTCTTCTTCCAATAGCCTGAACATTTTCGAATTTGTCCATGGGATAAACGTAGTTTTTTGCATTTGTGCGAAGAAATCACGAGGCTTTCTCTTCTTCAATATTGGCGTTTTTATTAGAATTATAAAAGGACTCTGTTACGAGGTCAGAATCTTATCCATATCTTTGTATTTCTCATTTCTTGTCAGTGCATAGTACTCTGGTATAATCTGCAAAGCAGGAGACTATTACACGTGGAGAGTTTTTTATTTGATCAATAGCAATGACTAAAAAAATCAGAGGGTCAAGCACAGTGCCTTGTGGGACTCCACTAAAGGCTTCCACTGGCGCAGAGGTTTCTCCATTTACTACCACACTGAGTGTTGTCTACGAGGAAGGCTTAGTTTGGATAACAATCTTCTGTGATTTGCTCTGACAAAGGCTTTGGCAAAATCAAGATAAATCACATCCACATTTCATCCATTACACATGTATAATTATTTCATCATATTGTTCCAGTAATTGGGCCAAAGCGCTGCTCCTACTTTTGAAAACATGTTGTTTGGAGTAGAACCTTTTTTTTCAAGAAAATTTACTGATCAGCCTTACATTACTTTTTAAAATATTTTGCCTACGTGTGATGTAAAAGGAACTGGTCTTTAATTTGATGGGATTGTAAGGGTACTTTCTTTTGCTAGAGGGAAGATGACGACATGTTACAATGTTTATGATACATCGGAGGTGTCAAAAGATTTTTGGCACAACGTTTGTAGTGGTATCGACTGTACCTTCTTGCATTGTTTCAAAAGACAGCTGGGATGTCGTCTGGTCCGGATGCCTATTGCTACCTGTGTGTCATCGTTAGTTTGTATAATTTCAGAGATGTTGATAATCAGATAATTCAATTAAAATTCTAAGGCAATCCTAGGATTTTGCTAAGCAACCTTTGGAATACAAAATGCGCGAGTGTAATTTTCACTCTACAGCTCATTGCCTGTTTCTTCAACTAATTTTAGCTCTGGAAGTTGAAAACTTGGGATAATAGCATCTTTATGTTTTCAACGTCTGAAGGATTTTCTTCATTGCAAAACTTTTTTTTTTCTTGATTGTTCGTTTATTTTCATGAGCGGTGTCTACCTGAATAATTCTTGCTTCCTTTGGATATTTTTCTTATTTTTGGCGCATGTTGTAGCCCACTTGCAACAATAATCATCAAAGTTATTCCTTGCTTCCTACACACTGTTGGCCTGATCAATGAGTTGTTTCCAATAATTATTAACAGCGATTCGTGTATATTTACACAATTTATTTATGCACCAAGGAAGTTCATTTACCGAATTGTCATGCTCCCGGAGAAAATTCTATATTCCGTGTTTCTTCTCAGTACTACTCACACAGGAAGCAAATGTCGGCATCTGGACTTATTTGACGAAGTTATGATCTGGTAGCGAGGTTTCAGCTTTTCAATGTTCAGGAGATACTCTAATAAATTCAAAAACCCTTGATCCTAAATATTGTCATTTGTGTTTCATTATCAATAAGTTGTGTAAGAAAATATGTTTATTTTGTTTTTAATAGTTTTTCGGTTTGATTTATTGCAGCTTCGGTGATGATTTTGCCGGTGATATAACTGCCAGGTGCCGCCGCTTGATCACTATTTAACCATTTCATGTATTCAAAATTGAATTTACAACAACCTGATAAACTTTTGAAATGCAGAGTGACGAAAAAAAATTCGTTTCGGTTAGTCTATTGCCGAAAACACAAACTAGACATTACCCTCGTGGAATTTGATTACATATTGAATTTGTATACAGTACTCTTTCTGGTCAAAACTTATTGATGGTTGATATCAATTACATTTTCGACGAGTTCAAATATCGAACGGAAAATTATAATTTAAGATTTCTCATAATCTTTCATCATAAACGAATTTTCTTTCGTTACTGTACGTCTGTAAGATTTCAAGGGCATCATCAAATGTACAAACGCACACTAAGGTGGTCTATACCCTGCCATTATTATGGTTTTCAGTTATTCATCTTTAACAACGAGACACTCGCAGCAATAATTGAAAAACTTCATCTTTTTTGCAGCTTCCAAAACCATTTTTCACAGAGACTGCCGCGGGAGTAGTCCGTTGGGCAGGGTTTTGGAAACGCTTGTCGTGAACACTAGGCCGTTGTTTTACCACACCTCTTTGACCAACATGGTTGATGTTTAGCTGTTGCTGTCAATTGAACGGATTGGGATTTCTTGTTTGATGGCTGCTGGAGCTACATCTTGCTGATGTTTCAGTGCTTTTCTTGTTGCTCACATATGCAGCCAATCATACATTTTGGTGCATCTCATATGATGACAAGAATCATTGCATCTCCTTGGATAGGATGGAACCTTTCAAAGTTTTTATCACTTATGCAACGGTACCTTCCCAAATCCATCAACTTGTTGCAATGCTCTGGGTGGGTAAAGCTACGTACGTTCCTCGACACTCCATACTTGTATTTGTTTTTTATTTAAAATGTGCAGTATTTCAGGCTTTTAACTGTGGGTACTTATTTTTTATTTTTATTTTGCTCTCCTTACCACTTTCATGTTTTTTCACTATTAATATTTTGTATTGGTTCCCGGTTCACAGGCTGGGTTGGTGAAGCCATAGTCTTCTTTTGAAAATCCATACCTGCGTTTGCTCATCAAATAACATCTGCTGAGTTTTGCATTTTTCCCTCCTGATGGATTGTCGTTTATAAGCTCTCCAGTGTCACTGTTACTTGCCTTTTCTTTAGTTTTACTGGAACTTATTGTACCAGCGTATGTACCTGTACAGGTATCACTCTCCCTACTACGAATTCAAGTTTGTTCACGTACGGTTTATTAACTGACTATTATGTGTCTTCCTGTTTCAGACTATTTTGTGTCTCTGTTTCAGACTACTTTGCGGAGAGGACGGGATCTTAGCGGGGAAGGTCTTTGTCCTTGAGGAGCAGCTGCGCACTGTCACCAGTGAGTATGTGGAAATGAGAAGGAGATCGGCTGGACTTGTGAGTCCGTAGCAGAGGTGAGAGCCGAAGTGCGAAAGGTTCAAGAGGACTTTGTTAGTAAGCGTGATCTAGAGTGTTTCGCTGCAGACCTCTTTAGAAACTTACGTTTTGATATGGAAAAGGCTAGTAAGGGCCTGGCGGAACAGACGAGGTAACAGGTAAATATTAACGAGTTCGTAGTCCATCCTTTACAGCTGGGTGTAGAGGCATCCCGGGAGAGGATTGACCGGGTGGACCCAGTTCGATCGCGGAGGAGTCATGGTGGTCTTGTCCTGACTTACTACCGTGACATCCTGAATAAGAGTCTGCAACGACAGCGCGCATCCACTCTTAAACCCATATCAGGGCTACCGGTGCCACCCCTATACCCAAACCCGGGGTATCTATTTCCCGTCAGGTCAAGAGGTCATCGGCTGCCCGGAAAATGAAAACCGGGCAACTGAGAACCGGTTCACCTTCGTAAACCGGCCCGCGTTTGTGATGCCAACGTGGAACACTTTTGAGAAGTTCACCGACCTGGACGGCAAAATTGAGACACATGTCCTAGGTGACTCTATCGTCCGACACCAGGCGGTTGAAGTGACCCATAGGTGTAAGGCACAGAGGCGGGTTATTTTCAAGCACGGTGCTGCGACTGAGAAGATCAGAAGTGTCCTTGTGGAGGTTGAAGTTTCCAGCCGGGAGACACTCATCATCTGCCATCTAGGCAGCAATGATCTTAGAAGGGCAAGGTCGGAAGATCTGCTTGCAAAGTATAGGCAGATGATTTCTTACCTTTAGGCAAAAACGGATCGAGTTGCCATCACATCCATCTTACCGCGAATGAATGATGATGACGAGTGGTTTAGCAAGTTCACCTATACAAATCGAGCCCTCGAGACCATTTGCAAGTCCGAAGGAGTATCCTTTATCAATTTGTTTTAAACCTTTCGGGAGAGGCTGATCTTTCTCTAAGAGACAGTCTACACCTGAATGGTGTAGGAAATGCCCGACTTGGTAGACTGCTCCATCTAAGCGCTAAGAAATGCTGTACCCAAAAGTTATGAGTCCAGCGTGCTTTAAACAGTCCAGTTTTGGCCGCATAGAACCCTACCTACAGGGCTCAGTGCCCGCAGCAAATTCCCGAACGGGAGCGATGACCAATCAGTCGCTCCAAGAGGAAGAAACTGCGGGCACGATAGATGCGTTACAGGGCTCTCAAGAAGGCAATTCTAGGGATGGTCAAGATCCTGGTCCACAGCCGCCAGGTCGATACACCCCCAATGCTGAAGAAGTCGAAGACCGAGACACGCAGCATCTAAAGGTCTTCTTCTGTAATACGCAGTTCTATGCCCCCAAGTTCGACGCGGAGGGGATCGACGACCCTGTACTCGTTTGATGTAATGGCTTTAACGAAACATGTATCGATCTCCAGAGAGAAACCTGGCAGCGGAGATAATGCTACCAGGCATTAAAAAGTTCTGCGTGGACCAACCCACCCCTAGCAAACGAGGACGCGGGTCCGTGCTGTACATAAAGGAGACTCTGCATCCACTTCTTAGAGCAACGCTCGCCACAGTTTCTTGCGAAATACTCAAAGCAGAAATTAAAGTGGCCCGTGCAACAATAAAGCAGGCATTAGTGTACCGCAACAGTCACACCCTCGTGGAACAAGATGCCCAGCTCTATAAGAAGCGGGAAGAAATAGTCTCAAATAATCACGAGTCTATCATCTTCGGTGACTTCAATCTCCCTTATATTGACTGGGTGAGCCTAACTTCACCGGCCCCACGCAATAATTGCATGACCCATTATGTTCGTGAGCTGACCCGGAGGAACAACATAATGAACATAGTCAGTCCAGCCACCCACGGAACTATACGCTGCCCCAATTTTGCGCGAACAGACTTCCAGAGTATGAGAGAACAACTAAGTGCTCTTTATTTAATCGAATAACTCGGAGAAGGTACGGTGGACGTTTGCTACCGCATCCTCAATAAGAGAGTTCGCGAGGCCAGCGACCGATGTATACCCTTGAGGACTATTAATCCCGCGCAAAGGATCAGACCCCCTTGGTGGAACGTCGAAGTTGCAAGAGACTTGAATAATCGCGATCGACTGATTACGCAACGACTGAGGGATGACCCCGCAGAGGCGGTAGAACTGCATCGGCTGGCGTGTAAGACAGCTACTAGGCTAGTCCGATCCTCTAAGCGTACAAAAGAAAAATCATTGCGGATAACGCCAAAAAAAAAAGAATTCCTATTGCTACGTTAACGAGCGGTGAATTGCTAGGGACTCAGTTGGTCCGCTAATGGATGAAGATGGTGTCCTCAGAACGTCACCTGAGGACATGACCAGTGTCCTGAATAGCTTCTTCTGTTCAGTGTTCACAGTTGAGGGTTTCAGCTACGAACGAGATACTCTTTACGCTGGGAAAGTCCGTCTCAACGACATTGTGTTCACGAGGGAGGAAGTTGTCAAACAACTTGAGGGACTGGACATTTACAAATCGATCGGTCCCGATGGACACCATCCAAGAGTTCTTAAATAAACTCGAGAACAATTGACAGATTCCCTGACCCACATCTTCAACTTATCGATGGCGAGTGGCGAGGTCATCGAAGACTGGAGAGTTGCTAACGTTACGGCAATCAAGAAAGGTGACCGACAATCGCCCAGCAACTATCGACCGATCAGCTTGACGTCGATCGTGTGTAAAACCATCAAGCGATTGATACGAAATAATCTCGTCTATCATTTGGAAAACAACAGACTCATTCATGACACTCAACACGGCATTCGCCGCAAGAGGAGCTGTCTGACAAATCTGCTGAACTTTTCAATGAGGGGATCAACGTGTTCCACCGTCGCAAGGCAGTGGATGTCATCTACCTATACTTACAAAAAGCCTTTGATAAAGTGCCGCACAGGAGACTGTTACACAAAGTCTCTGAGTTCGGCATCGGTGGCAACGTATATCGCTGGCTGCGCGTCTGGCTAACAGGACGGAAGCAAAGAATCAGCATCGGCTAGGTTTTGTCCGAGTAGGCCTCTGTTACCTTTGGGGTGCTCCAGGGCAGCGTCCTGGGTCCTATCCTCATCCTCATTTATGTGAACGGCATGGATGCGGGGCTTCTGTCCAAGGTATTGAAATTGGCCGATGACACGAAGCTCTGCCATGCAGCATGGAGGGAGCGAGACTGAGTTGAGATTCAACAAGTTCTCAAAAAACTCGTCCAATGGTAGGAAGTGTGGCAGATGCCCTTCAATGTTGCAAAATTTACAGTTATGCACATGGGGTGTCGCAATGCCAACTTCAAACACACGATGGCAGGAAGCGATCTTGCAACTGTTGACCAGTTGAGAGACTTGGGTGTCCCTCTCTCGAAAGATATGAAATGGAACGCGCAGGTCGAAGAAAGTACCAAGATAGCTAATCGTGACCTTGGTTACATCTCCCTTAACTTCCTCTGTAAGACGAAGGACATTGTACTGTCGTTGTACACGTCCCTCGTCCATCCCCACCTCGAGCATGCAGTCCGATTCTGATCTCCACACATGAGGAAGGACATTGCCAAACTGGAACGAATCCAGCATCGTGCAACTAAGCTCCTCCCGCAGCTACGCCACCACAGCTACGAGGATAGGCTCAAAGAGCTTAGCCTCATAACTCTTGAGCAACAAAGGCTGAGGGACAAGCTTATTGAGACCCTCAAATACTTGAAGGGATTCAACAACGTGAGCCCTTTAGGCCTCTTCGACTGGGACCACAACATTCGTGCCCGAAACAACGACTATAGCGCAACACTTTTTCCCGATCTCAATCTCGCGAGCTTGGAACTACTTACCAGCTGCGGTAGTTGGTTCTGAATCCGTGAACGCGTTCAAAAACGCTCTCGACAAGCACTGGGCTACGTGAATCCTTTAACGTGAGAATGACACGACTTTCCCAGGAGCTGTCGAGAATATAATGATTGTGATATAGGGAAGGAGCATGACACGGCTCTCTTCACAATTCAAGCTATTACTACTAATTAATTCATTATAAGTAACCATAATAGCATTGTCGCTGGTAGTAGTAATTGTTAATTATTACTTCTAATTTCATTATCAGTCGCAATGTAATGATTGCTATTGCTGACCAACTCAAGCGACTGAAAAACTCAATATCGGAACGGAAAGCTTTCTCCCATTATCATTGCAAGTACAGACAGACTGATAATATCTCGGTAACGATCATTTCTACAAGAATTCACCGGGTGAGATGTGTTACGGCGACACGCATCCACCCCTAAACCTACGCCAGGGCTACCGGTACTGGGTGTGAGCCCGTAACGGTACTCGCAATCACCCATCCCGCTAGCCTACGAGGCCATCTGCTGTCCTAACGGGAAAAGCTGATGCAGGGACTATGGTATCCTGAAAATCGACACAGCGTAAGAGGAAGGCATGCTCAACTCGATGCGGCGGTGAAGACTTTGATGGATACCATATATCTTTATTCTTTATTTATATTTTTGTTATGTAGTACGGTGACTGCATTCACCACCACATCCAATGATATACGAAAATCGAGCCAGCACCATGAGGAGAGCTCCTGTTCAACTCTGTGATACGGCCTAGATTCTAAGGGTATCATCCATTGCTGAGGAAACGAGTATTTTCCTACGGAAGAATCCTGCCGACACAATGGCATTTTTTTCCTATCCTCCCTGTGGGAGAGGGAAGAAAGAAGAACAATGTGGAGAGATAGACAGGAATTGCAAACTAGTTCGAGTCTGACGGCGACTCACTCCCACACCTTATGATATTCGAATATCGAACCCGAACCAGGAGAGGAGCTTTCCTCAACTCTACAGTACAACGTAGATTCGACAGATATCATCTATCGTTGAGGCAATGAGTTTCTTCCTATGGAGAGACCTTGCCGACACGATGGTATCTTTCTTTTCACTTTTCTACCCTCCCTGCGGGGTAAAAAAGAGAGTAGAGAAATGAGGAAAGAAAGACAACAATTACGAACCAGTGCGGGCTTAGTCTGTCGACGACTCATCGGCGCTTGCCGATGAGCCGCAACGGCGACTCACCCCCCCTACCGCATTGTATGCGAAAATCAAACCGCACCAGGAGGAGAGCGCTGCTCAACTCTACGGTACGATGTAGATTAGATTAACTAGTGCGGGTGAAGTCTGCCGGCGACTCAGCGGCTTTGCCGATGAGCCGCAGCGGCAGCTCACCCCCACCCCTCATGATATATGAGAGTTAAGCCCGCACCACAAGGGTAGCCTCTGCTGAACTCTACGGTGCGGCGCAGATTCGACCATATCATCATTGTTGAGGCAGTGAGTATCTTTCCACAGAGAGACATTGCCGACATGATGGTATTTTTCTTCTTGCTTTTCTTCTCTCCTCGTCGGGTAAGAAAAGAAAGTGGAGAAATGCGGATAACATCCATCTGTTGAATCAGTGATTACTCTTCTATGGAGAGACACCGTAGACACGATGCCACTCTCTTGTTCTTTTCTTCTTCCATTCGTGTCAGGAGGTAAAAAGGAAAAAGAAGAAGACTATTATTACATAATAGCGAACTAGTTTTCTTGTAATGCTAGAACAACAGCGTCGGTTACATCTCTTGGAGATGTCCTTCTGGAATCTCACTTGAAAGATATAAAAGCATCTTAGGCACCTCATCTGAAATATACAATAGATCGCTTACAGATGTCCTTCTGGCTACTCAGAAACCTGCCCCTTTGGCGTCTCACTTTTTAACTTACTTCGATGCAGATGAACTAACCGTCTTCCCTCTCTCCTGTAGCACAGATCCGAGAGAGACCCGTTGCAGCATGGAAAAAAATGACGCTTACCCACTAACCCCTTCTTGAAATATCTTGGAGATCCCCCTCTGGCATCTCACCTTGAAATGTCTTGAAGGTGTCCCTCTGGCATCTCACCTTGAAATATCTTGGAGGTGCCCCTCTGACATCTCACCGTGAAATATCTTGGAGAAGCCTTTCTGGCATCTCACGTTGAAATATATTGGAGATGCCTTATGACATCTCACCTTGAATACAATTCCCTATTACAATATGATGACTATCCGTCTTCTCTCTTGTAGCACAGATTCGGGCGAGACCTGGTGCAGCAGGGAGCAGAACAACGTATAAATAATGACCTCCTTCCCCTAGTCAATATTTCAAAATAGATTCTTGCTTTCTTTCTGACCAAATTCAACTCTAGATGTTGTAAAAATTTAAAAATATTATGTTTATCATGATTATTGTCTAAATTCAAACTGTAAATTCTGACATCTTGCATTTTTTAACTAAATTCTGCGATAACAATTCGTCAAATATAAAAATATCACTTATTTGACGAAACTCAGGAGTTGCCACAAACAACTTTTTTTTTAGGAGAAGTCCTTCTGACATCTCACATGAAATTTGAAATGCTCTAGTAGGATCAATTACACGTGTTCAGAGACTTACTCCTCTGAGCACTAGGAAGAACCACTCCCTGGAAACTGGGCGAGGAGCTCTCATACACTTGCACTTATCAAAATTTCACGACATTTCTTAAAATTCCGACCTAGACTCTAGACTAGCCAAGGGCAGGTCTATCCTTAGGAGAGGTCACTCTGACGTCTCACTTTGAAGTGCGACAGCCTTCAAGGAACCACTTACGTTCTGGAGACTCAATCTTCTGAGCACATGGGGGAGGACCACTACCCAGGCAGCTGGGTGTATTGCTCTCCTAAATGTGCACACACCTGTCGAAATTTAATTCCCATATGCTCCTTTGGAAGTAGACTCAATACCTAGTTGGAGTCCGTGTGACCTCACCTCTGGGGCAAGCGACAAGCATGCGCTCGAGGAAAAGTATGAGTCCGCTGAGCGTATGGGCGTGGCCGTCTCTGCTCGACCGTCTGCGATGCGACCGCCTGAAATCTCAATTCTTCGCTTCCCATCTTGTTTGCCACGTTCCTGAAATGTCACTCTGACACTCGATTCTTTCTTGTGTTAGAAAGTATTGATGAATCCAGCAAGATCTGTAATTAATACTAATATAACAGTTATAAACTATGTCAATCCTAAATCAAATGTTTAAATTACCCTAAAACTCAAAGGTCAAGCAATGAATTGCATACATCGAATTGTCGAAATCAGTAGAAGAATGTGTTTCACGGTATGAAACGAAACTCAAAATATCGCTCATGACAAATTTGAACATTGCCATTAACCGATCTTGGGGGTGAATTTATTAGATGTGTCTCAGATTGGTAGGATGAAAATCAGAGTCCGATCAGATCTTGCTAAGTCAAAATTGTGATTCTGTTGAGGAAGCATAGGGTAAAGCTTGAGCCGTCGTTTGTTTGGAAGTTACAGGGTAGCGGGGGTTTGTAATCTATGCAAAAAATGAAATAAAATTGAATAAAAATAAATCTACGAGTAATGTGTGGCGAGATCTGAAACGAAATCATCGTCACAAATATGAAAATTATAAGGAAAACAAGGCAAATCAGCCGTGCAAGTCGTCAAAGGCTGTAGTGTCAGGAGATAATGAAGTAAATGTGGTATACCTAGTATGTGACAGAGTTTTCGTTTGTGTGAAACTGGATACATATATAAAATACTTGTAACATTCAAACCATCTTATATTGAAAATCTGGCCTCTCTGCTAGCTAATATGGGTCGAGAGTGACCACGAAGTAGAAGGAAATTAGGTGGAAGTTTTATAGAGAACCGTGTGGAGGGGTTCATATGTATATATCAATGAATGAAAATCGTACGTAAGGTTAGCTTAGGTTAGGTTAGTTTTTTTGATGGGTTTGAATAACATGTAAAAGTGATGTAGAATTGTGTCAAATCAAAAATCAATAATAATATGAAAATTGCTATAGCAATCAAACAACAATGAAATTATCTATGGAAACGGATGAAATTTGCTAGATCAAAATTGGAAGTGTGTATCCTAGATCTTGTTGACTGCGGACCTTACATAACAGCTCTATTGTAAATATGTTTGAGTGGATTTGTTCAATTTTCGTTATTATAGACGAAACCGGTAGTAACAACACATCCAACATTACAACAAAAAATCTTATTCCAACAGTAAAACCATACTTAAAACTTGCTAACGCTTTAACTCCCGAAACAATCACTGACATATGCGGTAAGATTACAAAAAATGTTTTGAATTCTACTGTCTACTAATGAGCAATCACCCAACATCACTTGAAACCAGTCGATATTACTTATCTTGTAACATGCAATGTGAAATATATATATATA